>VWZD01006509.1:321091-353102 GCA_013396695.1 Sakesphorus luctuosus
ACTGCTGAGTCAGTTGGAATGTTACTGAATTACGTTCTTCAGTCTAGTGAATTAGAAGATGTGGATTAATGGCACCGTAAGAACTTCAAAGACTGACTTCCAGCTAAGAATAGGTTTTTGCTGTATCTCCTGACTCAGCTAAAAGAAAGTTCCTGGTTTGAGTCTCAGAGTAAGACATTTAAATATACATTTTAAATTAATGCAGTTAAGAGTCTATTGCTTCCCTGTGATTCTAACCTTCCAAGGTGGAAGCTTTAAATTATAAAGGGAGATCAGGTCTAAACCCTTTGTTATCTCAGTGTCAGTCTTTTAAGTTCTTGCGAACCTACCTAGTCTAAGGCTGAGTGCTCAAACCTGTAATTTAAATATTTTTTAGTAATATTCTGCCTGTGGTATACTTTTATATGATATATCTATACTCTATTGTAGAGTAAGTTTATTTATAAAAAATAAATAAGAAAACTCCATCATTCATGGAGGTGAAATTTGGTGTTTAATGTGAGGTATTAACTCATAAAAATTACAAAACATTGCTGTATCCATTTGCCTTTACAGGCTTCTTTGTGCACTGCAAAACTTTAGGTAGATATAGCTTCTCACTAAACTAGCAGTATTTCAGCAACTAGAAATAATCAAGGAGCAGAGGAAGAGAAAAAGTAAGATGAAATTTACCATATATCTAAATCAAATACAAAAGCAGGGCTCATAAAAATATTGGAGACAAAATTCATGAAATCAGGGGACTTCACACCACTTCAAAATCTGATCCTTAATCTACTTCATTAAAATAGTACAGAGTTTGCTGCCTTTGGTCCCACATTACAATCACATTTTTCTTCCTGTCTATTTGCTATTATGATTAATTCCTAGTCCTACTTTTATTGTCATTAACTCTTTCCTAAGCACAAACTGACCTTAAGTGAACTTCAGGAAAGGACTTCTGAAACTCACTTTTAGTTGAATGAAGTGATATTTAATTTGTTTGTTTTCCTGAGTTATTTCAGTATATCAAATAGTTTGACTCTATTATCTATCTATCTATCTATCTATCTATCTATCTATCTATCTATCTATCTATCTATCTATCTATCCTGCATGAGCATTCATTATGTGCTTCTTAGTCTTTTCCTTTATGAAATAAATAAAACAGAAAAAAGAGGAAGGAAAGGAGAGAAAGTGCCAGAACATTACAGTGGGCATTCAGGCTTCCTACTAGAAGTAAATACACAAACTAATCTGCTTTATTCTTTAAAAACTTATGGAAAAAATATTATAACTGGCCACAATAGTTATACAATTCTTTTATAAATACATGGGTAGTGTGGAGAAAGACAGGAGGAAGGTGAGAGAGAACTGTAGAGAAAGACTGAGACACAGTTCTTTTAATAAGCCTCACAAATCACATAATATCCTTTAAACAATGGTCACACCTTGGACTCCTGTCGAGACCTCCCTCACCACTGATATTGCAAGTGCAACACCTCTTATCCCTTTATTAACTTCACCATTTTATGATCTGTTTGTTAGTCATAGATACACAACTGCTTACAGGCCACAACCACACCACCTGCCCAGGCATGTTAGAAACAAGGCATCCCAGTGCACAACAGGACATGCGCTACCTGGCAGCGGGGATCCCGGTATCCTGGTGGAACAGCCAGTGGAGCAGCAATAGCCTCAGCTGCTCATATGGTGCACACTCGTGGTTGGCTGGCATGGGGCTTGGCTGAAGGGTAAGAAACTCTCAGGTTCAAACAGTTGCATATTATTTAAAGGAAATAGGGATGTGAATTTGTTACGTGATTATGTAATGGAAGAGCCTCTCATGTTACAAATATTCAAGCCACAGATTCAGTGTTGTGAATACTCAGCCTGAATCCCTGTTCTTTCATGTAGCTTTTGGCTCAGTAAAAATAAAGAGTAAAAGTTCAAATGAGTTCTCTTACTTAAAGCTTCGGTGAGTTAGCATTGGTGTCCTGAATATTCTAGCCACCAACCAGTCCCATAAAGGATTTTATTCTAGCTTTGATTGCTTCTGTCCCATCTCTCCTTCCAGAGATACTTCAAAAACTCCAGACAGTTGCTGAGATGTTGAATGAATACTCCTGCTAGAAGACAAGTGATAAGAAATAGCTCCTTGGCCGCCATGCACTGGAAAGAACACGTATGCTGCCCTTTCTTTTTTTTTTTTTTTTCCTAGTGTAGGTGTCCCCTGAAATAGAATTATGGTTCTTCTTATACAAAATAATTTTAATTAATGTTATGAATATGAGGAACATCTCTCTCCATTTTCTTTTTTTCAGACACAAGTATTGACCAAAACCCAGAGAGTTGGGACAGTAAAACTGAACAAGCTCCACCAGGGGGGATTATGTTGTGCAAAAATGCAAGTCCCCGGCTCCAATCATGGTTTCTAATGATGTAACTGGTGAGACAAGCCTGTGTCAATGTTTGAAGCAGAAGAAAGCTGGACTCTTATCTCACCACCTCTGCGTATCTTTGAGAAGTCAGTATCTGAGAGCAGGAATTGATGCTTCCTGCTGGCAATGCAGCCTGCACCAGGAACAACAGCCTGAAGACAGAGAAGTGACCTTGTATCACCCTTCATCTGGAACGAGAGCCAGCCTGGCACTGACCTTGCAATCTGAGAGATTGTTTGCTCCATGCAAGCGTTCCAGCAATTTCCCTCATAAGCAGCTTTGTGTTTCCTGCTCTCAGCATGGACCCTTCCTCACCTGCCCCTTCTCTGTGAGGAATGCCCAATGCCAAACCAGATCATGCAGGAATTTTGAAGTAATTATTTTCTTGTGGATGAAATCAGGATGATTTTTAGTAGAATCACAGTTTAGTTGATGATGTTTCCTGGTTTAGGAGATACAAACTTGTGAAGAAAGACAAACTAAAGGTTTCCAACAGGAATGTTATGAATGGTTTCAGTGGAAACACTACTGCTCTGTAACCAACAGAACAGTTCATTTAGTTTCTGTCTTTTTGAGAATTCCTTACCTGACTTCAATTACCAAAACACACAGAATGAAGTCCTGGCCTTTCCTAAAGCTGTTAGCAGCACTCCCCTGGACTCCTCCAGGGACAGGATTCCACCCTCTCCCTCACATGCTTACTTTGGCCTCCAAGCTTTGTAGCTGAGAAATTCATAACTGAATGGCTCATCTCAGCCCAGAGGGCATGGCTGTTGACCCCACTTTTATGCACCTGGTGTGGAATACAAGGACATTTCAGGAAATTTCATCTGCCAGGAGGTGTTTTCTGCCACACTATCTATCACCTTAACAACTGCAGGGGAGTGAGTACATAATGTGCTTGACATTAGCACCTGTTTTTATAACACTCCACTTAAATACCAGAGGCCAAGACTACTGGGTTTTATTCAAAATACTGCTTACCCTTAAACCAGATTTTTTTTCCAGAAAATGCTGGAGAAGGAAATCGTTTCCCAAAGAGAGTCAGCTTCTTTAGTGTACTGGGGTGATTGCTTGTGAAAAACTACTGATTGCACCTCGAAGTGGGAATTAGTCTTGTTTAAATGTCACTGATTGGAATACCTGATTCTGTATACCTAAATGAAAGAAAGATTGACAAAATATTCTAATCAGGAAAGTAGAGCATTAAATTAACTTAATATTCTAATGTACTTTATGAATTATACAAAGCATAATTAATTCAATTCTAAACCAAATCAGTAGTGACAGACAGTGGATTTTTTAGTTCTTACTCTTGTGTCTGCTTCAAAGTCTGTGTGACAATGACTTTGGTGCAATTGCTGTCCAGTTCTTCATATTAAGATACTCAAACCAGCAAATAACTAAAGGGAAAAAAAGCAAACACACAAACAAAAAAGAATCTACATTTGCACCAAGCAGAGAAGGCTGCATCAGTATCTAGGAGAAGTCGAGCAAGGATGAATGTCTAGTGGATTCTGGACCTACAAGCAGAAAGAGGAATTATGCCCATGTGGTTATATTCTTGATGTGGCAAAAGCTACATAATTTTACTTGCTAATTCCCCTGCAGAATCCATGATGTCCAACCTAAGCACATAATTTTCTCATCATACTTTTTATTAAAAGTTCCAGTAACTTTACCACAATCCTAGGGAAATTTTTACAGTGACAAATAATCTTAATGTTTGTACAGTATCCTAGTGTCTGGTCTTCGTATTATTACATATATGTATTTGCCTTATAAATAAATTATCTTTATCCTAATTTAAAGCTCTGATTGCATGGATAGTTATGGAACATAGCAAAAAAAGTTTTCCAATACTTAAATTTGATAAGCCTTATAATCCTAATTCTGTTTCAGTATTAAATTGTACTGAAAGAAACGTCATCATTCCATAACTGTCCTGTAAGGAAAAGTTAGATACATTTATGTTAATGAGATTGTTTATGTGCTCTGTCTTTCCTTCTATTAAATTAAAGAAATACATTAAAGTCAGTTTATTTCCCATATTTTCATCTTAAAAAAAATTAAAACATAATTATCTTTTGTGTAACTATCATTTACATATGGTAGGCAGAAAAAGAGAAGATATAAATCTAATTTATTCCTTATTAAAATTTCTTGGCCTGAGGGATATGAAACTAACCTTAGGATTTTTATGAATAGTCAAAATGCACCTTGTCTCCCTTGACAAATGTCTCTGAATTCATAGCCATGAATAGTTGTGTACTGGTGTACTTAGCTTGTCATGTGTGATGTTTTAGATTTTCCTCAGTATTTTTCAAGTCATATGCAATACTAAGAAGCTACCATGGGTGTATAGGTGAAAAGAAACCCATAATTTTTTTGTGCATTACTCATAGATGAAAAAAACTGACATAAGATGACCCTCTTCTTTGCCTGACTAGGTTCACCCAGTCTCGTGATTAAAATATAACACAGAATTAAATTGTCGAGGAGTTCAGGAGCACGGGTAAGATTTGTTGTCTCTTCATTACATCACATAATTCTTTAGATGACTATTGGCTTAAATACAGGTGTTTGTGGTTATCAATCATCTTAGAAAATAAACTTCGGATCAATTTTCACTGGTTTATTCATGGCCTGAGCACATCTACCTGCGGCCACCAGTTAGTAAGTGCATGTAATTCATGAAGAAAAAGTTGATATTGTCTATGTTGGTGCATTAAAATTACAACTATTAGCACTGTTGTAAGAGTTTATGGGCAGAGAAGAAAGATTCTGCAAATTATGTCCCGGAGAAAACATTTTATAAGGAAGCAAGTGATGGCTTTAATATTTCTTGTTGTTTTCTAGTGTATATAGTTCTTTATTTTCTGTCTTAGAGACTTGTAATTAACCCTAGAAACTTTAACAACAGTTTTGGAACAATATTGGACATAATAGCAAGCTAGTGTCTGATTCAGGGAAACTTGCTTTCTGCGTCTGGTCAGAAAGCAGGGACCAAAGTCCAGGTCTCTATTTTGCCTAATGACTGTCCAGTCACTCTTATTCTTTTCTAAGGAGTGGAACAAAGTAAACATTTTCACCCAAAACACAGTTTCACAGTTCTTCCCTGGTGGAGGGACAGGTGTGGATTTTTCTCTTAAAACTTTTTAAGAGAAAATGAGCTTTGAACCCAGGTTTTCTGACTCCTCCTTTAATTCTTTGGACAGATAGATAATATATAGAAGAGATTACATTTTATAGAAACTGGCAACTTGAATATCCAGCCCTAGGAGATAAATCCAAACTCCTACGTCAAGATAAACATTATAATGAACTTCCTCATGAACATGGGATCTGGGCCTCCTAAAGTGGCCCTGGTGGTCTCTTTCTAAACATCTCTTGCTGTCTGTTTTGTTTGTTGATCTCACTTGGCTTTTGCACTTCAACTGGGGACCACTGTACTCAGAACTCAAATATCTAACCAAAGTCTGAACACAGACTGCACCGTAGGCAGACACAAGCATTGTACCAATAAATGCAGTGATCGGAAGTTAAGCATTGTATCAACACATGCAGAAATCCATAAGTTCCCTTGCAGATTCATATTTTAACTCAGTTTCTCAATTTTACCTTTAATTTACTAAAACTACTCATCTAGAGCTCTTTCCACTATCTGTGGAAACAGATAGGCAGCTCCAGGGGAGAGTGACCTCATTCCAGAATAGCTGTGCTGTGTCAGAGTCACTTCCTTAAGGAAATTCTTCCTATTTAAACTAGACTTTTTCTTTCTATTTATGTCTTTTGGGTTGTTGTCCTAGTTCAGCAGTAGGATCAGTTTATCACTGTGTGGGGGGAGGCTAAAGCTACACATTCTACTTCCTCTATTCATTTACCAAGAACAATGGACCATTTGCATCAGCCCAGGGCACACCCAACTCCTCATGGTGTGAGCTGGGTGTGAAAGAAGCCTGTGAGATAAGAGCTGTGATAACCCCCCCTCCAGAGAGTCGTTAGCACCTTCACACCCAGCATGAGGTGTCACGTCTGCTAATGGGTCATCAATGATTCCAAAATACCCCATGACTCACAGAGTCAGATGACCCATTGTGGAACTCCCCGCCCTGGGGGAGGGACTGGGTGCTCCCACCTGGACCTGAGGGTACATAATCTGGGATCAGATCCAGAGGAGTAGCAGAACCTCAGCAGGAGGAGACCATCACTTTTGACCAGACTGGGACCATCATCTGCACTAACAGGTTTATCGCTTCCTTCTACTTTGGACTTGGGGGAACCACATGGGGTTTATACCCCAGGGTGCTGGGTCATACTTTTGGGTTTTGTGGGTTAAAACCAATTTCTCTTTGTGGCATTGTATTTATTGTAATATTATTATTAAATTGTAACTCTGACTTATAATTTCTTTTGTATTGAGTTCATTTCTCCTGCCGATTTACCTTTAAACGAGCACAGTTGTTTTGGGTGTTCTTTCAGTTTGGGGGAGAGTTTTTTGGTTGCTATTGATTTGGATGGGTTTTTTGTTATTATTATTTTATTTTTTTATTTAAGATTTCTACTAGAATAAAAAATCTATTTCTGTTGACTAAAGCAGTGTAAGTAATCAGTTTTGACTAAATACCTAACTTTCAATAGGTGGAACCAGTTAACTGAATCCTTCATGACTTTGCCATGTGGGAAATTACAGCTGTTCTCTGCCTCACTAGGAGGCTGTAAGGCTAAATACACTGAAGCTTTAGAAATGTTCAAGAATTGATGTTGTGTATGATCTATGAACACAGAAGTCAGCAGGAATTTTGCTGCTGACTTCATTTGTGCCAGGATTTAACCTGAATGATTAAACTTATATTTAGAGGAAGCTTTTTTATGTTCTAGTGTTCATAGAACAGGTTAAAAAGTCAGTATTTGATGGCTTTCAGAAAACCAGACTTTCGTATTATGAACTGCTTACTAAAGACAATAATAGAACTCTGAATAACAAGGAAGGCTTAAATAACCCCTTGACCATATTGACTGTATTATATTTTATAACATTTCTTAGTATGATCACTTTTACAGATGCTGGTTGTATGGCTCCTGCATGGGGACTTCAGCTATTTAGAGATGCATGGATGTATATAACATGTTCTTTCCCTGAATATCAGCTACTGAGCCACTAGGTGTGTACAGCCAGAGAAAGAATGTTTCTCCATTATAAAGGAGTGTGATAAATTCACAGAAAGTTTTCCTCTTGATAATGTCAAAATAGTAACAGCCTTAAAACCATTCTTATATTTCCTTAGACAGTAAACATGCAGAGCAAACTTGATTGAGTTCTGTCTAATGTCATCAGATGCTGGAGCAGTCCCCAGTTCCTACATCTAGCTACTTGCTCATATGCATTCCAGCTCCATACCAGTCAGAGCACACCAATTTTTCTCTCCTACCCTGTGCCTTCTTAGGGGAATGGGCCAGTCAAATCATTGGTGCATGACAAAAATCTGTGTGGCAAATGGTGTATAGACACAGATTTTTGTGTCAGAGGTTGCTTTCCTTTTAATAAAAGTCAAACTTTTGCAGATAGGTCGCATTGGGTACTATTGACTGATGACTGCTGATCACTTCTCAAGGAAGCTTTCAGTTACTCTTTCTCTAAGCTTTCTGGAGAACTTGAAAACACATTCGTATTTAAAAAGATAGGGCATAGAAAAATAACTTCTTATGTAGGTGTAGGCACGCATTCAATGTGTAAAACCAGACTCTGCAAAGCATTAGGAGTACCCTGGCCGGGTAGTTCTTTCTATGGCAAACTATAGTGTTTGTTCACTCGAAGGATGACATGTTAGCAAGAATATGTGTAGTACGCCCAAAGTCTTACAACACTTCAAGAGGTAGCCGAAATATTTGTGTATTTTAGCTGACACAATTTAAATTGTGTCGCGGAATAGTATCATAATAGTACCTTACAAAATATTCAAAGAAAGAAAATGTTCCCTTTACCTCAATACATCTCCCAAAAGACCTTGTGAAATAATAAGACCTGGCTTGTACAAAGAGAAAGGAAAAAAATACTTATACTTTTGCAAGTACAGAGAAATTCCTCATCTCCCTACAAAATTCAGCAGAACTCAAGGAATTCAAAAGGCAAACTCCTCTCCTTCAGGAGAACCCCCCAAAAATAAAATTTCCAACTATAAGCCACGGTTTTGTCATCTCTGACCTCCAAGCTTTTGAACGTCATATGTTCTGAATCCCCCACAATCCCTAGTGAAAGCCTGGAGAAGAGAGAAATGTGGGTTGATAAGGGAATTCTAAAGGAAAACAAACAAAAAAACCCCAACAAAACAAAACAAAAACACGCCACCTGTTATCTCTGTGAGTGTGAGTGTAATACCTAAATCACACACTGAAGTTAGCCCAAATTTCAGCTACTTATGGGTCAGCAGAGCAGGATAACACTGACAGCTTTAGAGAGAAACCTCTGGTGCTCGAGTGGATGTGAAGTGGAAATAGCACCAATTTAAGGGCCGGCAAGCTTTTATCTTTAACATCTTGTTTGCTGTTGCAGGAAGTCCAAATTTTATTCAAGTTGAAAGAAGATCTTGCTGTAAAAAATGCAGTTATTGGAGGATTCTGATTGGTATCACCATGACGGAAAACTCTATAAATGACTTATCTATAAGTTCTTTGTTCTGCAGTAAATTAAATATTTCTGTAATTGCCTATGCTTGCAATATGAAAGCCTTTATTCCCCTGCACCCCTGTTTTCCAGAACATCCCCCTTTTCCAGAAATGGAATTTATCACCAGGGAACATTCTATGAGTTATGTGTAAGCCTTCGTTACATCTCCACACTGCTTTATAGAGTGCAGGAGTATATTCTGAAATGCCTACGGCTTGTGATGTTTTGCATACTGAAAAAATTCTTTTTTAATGTGGTGAGGTTAGGCTAGTTGAATTTTATGCTAACATCTGTTGGTGACATGAGTCTAGGCTGTCTGGTAGCCATTCATGTTGGTAATAATAAAAAATGATCNCACAATAGGGAGATCAGGGTAAAAGAGTTGTACAATAGTTCAACAAAGAGGAATAGGAGTCTTTCTTTACTTAGTGGAAAGCTGATTTAAAAGTTGTCTGGTTCACATCAAAATGTCTTCCCCAAAACCAACTCATTCTACTTTCTAAATCACACAGAACTAAAGGGTTTGGGATTTTTTTTTTTATTCTTACAATATTCAAGCTACTCACATAGAATGTTTTACAATGGTGATCAAATCTGATGCCCAGAAAAAGCTGTGGGAATTGAGACCCATGAAATCTTGTTTCAACTGCTTTTATATTTGCTGTTGGAGGTGGATATCATTCTCAAAAGGAGAAGGGCGTTACTTTGGCTCCTAATGTATTGCTGATCCCTGTCTTGTGTGCTTGCCTCAGGAGAAGCAGAAATAATTGTATAGCTTATAGCTTTCAACCAGTGATCAGTAAAACTATTTATTGGTCATCACTCTATAGTCAGTAACAGTGTAGTTTGTGAGCCTAAAACCAGTTAAACTAGGAAAGAGGGGTTTTTTCCTATACTGGAAAAAAAAAGCCAGTTGTAAGCCCNTGGGGCCAGGAATGAAAACACATATGGGTTCTGTGGGCTTAAACTTCAGTGTTATATATTCTGAAAAGAAAGAAAAATTCAAAGATTCATGAAGGTTCTCTAACCTTTTCAATGTTGTTATACAAGAGCATAATTTTTATTAAGATAAAAAAGCAAACAGAAATATTTTATTTGAAAAACTATTTTACATAGTATTTAAATAGTTTCAATGTCATATTCTGAGAAAGTAATTTATATATATATATANCTTACAATATTCAAGCTACTCACATAGAATGTTTTACAATGGTGATCAAATCTGATGCCCAGAAAAAGCTGTGGGAATTGAGACCCATGAAATCTTGTTTCAACTGCTTTTATATTTGCTGTTGGAGGTGGATATCATTCTCAAAAGGAGAAGGGCGTTACTTTGGCTCCTAATGTATTGCTGATCCCTGTCTTGTGTGCTTGCCTCAGGAGAAGCAGAAATAATTGTATAGCTTATAGCTTTCAACCAGTGATCAGTAAAACTATTTATTGGTCATCACTCTATAGTCAGTAACAGTGTAGTTTGTGAGCCTAAAACCAGTTAAACTAGGAAAGAGGGGTTTTTTCCTACACTGGAAAAAAAAAGGCAGTTGTAAGCCCCAAGACCCTTATTATTGTGCTTTTTAATAATTAAATAGATTGTTGGAGCTTTCAATCACTATCGCCTAGCACTTTGCTTGGACTCCAGATGAGAGCAGTAAAGATAATAATTCAAGTTTCAAGGCAGGAAAAACGCATTGAGCTGGTAACAGATATATCTGCTATAGACAGCTCAGGTGTTCATGAGCAACTAGAAACTAGCACTTGAAATTGGAGAAGAGAGCAAATACCAAAAACCCAAGAGATGCAAGAGCTCTTTGCATTATTTAGGGCTTGTGACACATGCTGAGTACTCTTTTCTTCAAAAAGTAGGGCATTGAAAACATGAGGGCTATTAATGGAGCATAGTATTATTTCTCGTGAAGAGAATTGTGGTTCATACAGTTGCATTTTTGATGGTTTACAATAAAAAGAAAAAAAAAAGAAGATCCAAGTCCTCTGATCATTCTGTTTCAAAGCCCTATATACCATAAAGATCATTAGCAACAGTCTTTAATATTCAATTAAATATTTCAGTGTGTTTACTTTTGCTTACAGTGATGTTCCTCTTCTACTCTGGCTGAATGTAACTTTTGCTTAGTTTTCTTTTTTGAATTGATGTGGGACACCTTTTGTAAATCTCAGCAAAAAGCTGTAAAACTGTTTTAAAAGTAATTTTCTAAAAGTGTACTATAGAAATAGAGTGCAAATAGCTGTGATTGCACAACTTCAGAATCTATTACACATACTCTGCTGACAAAACTCCAGAGGAAGGTTGTGTTGTAGCAATGCAATAGTTAAGCCATCTATGAGGATATGGGGTTTTCTAGGAAATCCACTGAGAACTAAATCTTCAAACTTGGGAATGTTTACATTTTCAAAAAGGACTGTGGTCACTGTCAACAAAACTTAGAGCAATAGTTACTGTGTGAACCAGCACAAAGGAAGCAGCCAGATAACCCTGACACACACTGCCTAGCCCAGATGGGTGGTCTTGTAGGTTGTCACTTGGTTTACGCTTTCTGTTTACATCACTTGGTTATTTTTTCCATTAGAGAAGACCTTCAGATGCAGGGCTGATTGGTGTGTTTTCTTAGTTTCATATCCATTCATCATGTTCTAAATATTGATTCTGCAGTTAGAGCCCCATGTCACTGAAATGCTGGTTACTCTTAGAATCAATAAAGGATATTCTTGTTACTAGGCTGAGAGGATATGGATGTCTGTGACAAGTCTTTTATTTTCACTGCTATGGCCAGCACTATATGAGATAAATTTTCATGTGAAGGACCTAATTTTTATGCTACCTGTACACTCAGAGTGAATATACTATATACAGAGTTGAGTGAGAAACACGTTTTTTATCTCTCAATATGAATTCTCTTTCCTCTGCTTCATGCTACTGTGGATTTCACGGAGGCTTTGGGGAACAAAGAGACTGTAGCTTGCATCCTACACACATGCACACATACATATATTCACTCACCTAATATTACATTTAGAAGAGATTGCTTCCAGCTTCAACTCCCAAATTTTTCCATTGGGAGACAGTAAATACTCAATTTGTGCAGCATGAGAATTTGGTGTATGTGCAATCACTGTCTAATGAGATAAAATACAAGCTGAAAGTCTGAATGGGTCTTGGATATACTTGCAGAATAAACACTGGACCATATGTATACAAAAAGCAGCAAAACTTCACTGTACTGGAAGAGGAATCAGGCAAGGAATAGATGACAAATCTGCATTTAAATTTTATGATATTTTACATTGGATGTTTACTGGTAAACAGTATTTCATTAAAGTCAGGATTCCAGTGCAGATAAATGCAAAGATACAGTTTTACCTCTAAAAAATATTCACACCAAGAAGCTGAGATAGTTGGTTATGTTAAACTGTGGCATAAATAACAACAAAAACCTACTTTGTAGTTACTTTACAGTTCAGCTTTTACCATTTTCAATCCCTGCTCAACACCTTTTTTCTTCAAAATCAGTGTCAAAATTCCACGTTAAATAAAAAATCATTTGCTGTTCAAAGACTTTGCTGCTGAAAATACTATATTTATTTGATAAAAATTGTGTTTCCTGGTATGCATACGTGTAAAAAAGAAAGCAACTTTATATTTTTGAAAATTTTTTTACATCAGTTTTCTTAAAGGAAAAAGTTAGGGAACCACATGAGGGCATGTGATACCAAAGAAAGGCCTACAACCAAGGTTTAGAAAAAGGCAGAAAAAGACATAGACAAGCTTTTTGTAAGAGTTCAAATGCTGGACTGAATCTTTAGTTTGGGTGTTTTGTCTGAACCAGTTTACTTGTCACTAATTCATTTCTGTATAGTGAGCAAATGAATACATTTGCTTTTGAGTACTGGTATGGTCAATATGTGATCATTCTCGTTGATAAATGGACTCTTAAAACTGAAGTGAAAAAGTAATAAGTAAGAGCTGAGTGTTTAAAAATTCAAATAAATAATTTGTCAGGAAACTGTAACCATCTGTCAGTTCCTTCCACTCTTAGGCTTTTGCTTCTTTTTTCCCAGGCCACTAGAGAAGATGGCCAGACTGCCAAAACCAAATAAAGAACATACCTTTTAGGCTTTTGATCAAAACAAGTGAGAAGATGATCAGTCTCATAAAGGAAAAAGAAAAGAATAAAATCACAAAAGGATTACTTAGATTATCAAAATGAATCACAGCTTTACACGATAAAATAGAAGCCAAAAGTACATTCCTGAGTTATTCTATGTCAACAGCCATCTTAGATGGCATGAAACTTATTTTCCATCTCTATTTCACAACCAGCCCTGAAAGAACTAAGGCCAACATGAAACTGATAGGTGTTTGATATGAAACAGCTATTTGGAAATACTGGCATCTCATTAAACATGACCTGACTTTCTAAGGTGTAGAATTGCATGAGAAACCACTCAGTCTCTGTCTCCTTTCAAAATTAGATGCCCTATTCTGCTTGGAAATGACATGCTCTACTGACATGTTGAGGCTGTTTCCCTGCCTTCATAGACTCATAGAATCATTAAGGCTGGAAAAAAATGCTAAGCTCATTGAGTGAAACCATTAATCCAGCACTGCCAACTCCACCACTAAACCATGTACCATATCTGCATGTTTTTTGAATGCTTCCAGGGAGAGTTATTCCATCACTTCGCTGGGCAATCTGTTTCACTGCCTGACCACAGTTCCTTGAAGAAACTTTTCCTAATACCCATTCTAAACCTCCACTGGTGCAACCTGAGGCAATTTCCTCTTGTCCTATCACTTATTACCTGAGAGAAGATACCTATGCCTTTTTTACTCACAGAAATGATAAAGACAAATTATGTAATCAGTCAGTGTAGACCAGCTCAGCTTTATAGGTGTTACAGTGTGAAGATTCAGTGAACAGGGAATCAGTCTTCTTGCCTGAAGGCCATTCATCTAAGGAAAAGGGTGCTAATTGCAGTGAGTCACTGTTAACAATTAGAAGTTTCTCAAATTAGAGTCCTGGTTGTTTTTTATTATTTCTTTACTTCTAGGTTTTGGTGGTTTTCCAGTGTGATCAACAACATACCTGTGTGCTGGATATTTCTCCAGCAGTATGTGATGGCTAGCCAGTTAAAAAAATTGGAGTTGCCAGACAAGACAGTAATTACAGACTTTGTGTGGTCTCCTGTGCTTGGCACGTACTCAGACTCCCTAAAGACATGAAGCTGCTGTTTGCAATACTGCAGACCTCTAGTACTCTACAATCTTTAACATCCTCACTATAAGCATGAAATGATCTTAGGTTTTCAGCATTTCAGAATCTTTTTGGCAATAAAATAAACATTTTTCCAGTTATTTTCAGGGCATAGAAAATTGTGTCACTTGGTTTTTGAGTCTTTGATGTTTGTTTCTGATCAGTAAGGCAGGACAATTATCCTTGTTTTGCTATATTTTCTTCTAAGTGAAAAGGGAGTTTCTTGAATTCCTTTCAGTTTTAGGAGCTGACTTGAGTGACCAACAATTATAACAAAAAATGAAGTAAAATTCTGAGAACTGGCTGTTTCTCCCAATACAACGAATTTGTATTAAGAAATCAAACAAAACTTTAATTTTCTGAAATCTTTTCTTTGCTGTGAACAACTTAGGTATGCTAGTGTAAACTTTGTACAGAACTTTCTTGTGATCCATCTATAAAAAATATCTTCAGCACATTCTTAATGTTCATTAGGAAGCCATAAATAGAAAGAATAATGCAGAGCCAGCTATTTGGATTAGAACATTTTTAGTAAAATATTTATTCTAATTGTCTCCTCTAGCTTGTTGAAGTGATATAGGTGTTTGAAGATACACATATAATATATTGTGGATCCTCTGCCAGTTACACCATTAAGATCTTCAAAAGCCTACTCTAGGGTAATGCATGGCTCAAGGAAGTGTCTAACACAGAGAAAATTTTTAAGTTGGCATCTTGACTGTCCACAATTTTACTTAAACATATTCAATGTGAAGGCAAGAGGTTTGCTTTATCCTCTCTGTACTTGAGGGCACCACATCAGAGAAAATCACCCCATGCCTATTTAATTTGCATTCTAGCTCTGAGATCATTGTATATGGGCACCTTTTGATCCTATAAATAATGACTTCACTTTTAAATGTGCCATTTCCAAACATTGACACAACCATTATTTTTCATGATCTGCTATTGTGATGAAATATCATCCAGTGCTGGCATAAGTCCCATGGATAGGAAAATATTATAAATTTCTAGGCTTGTTAAAAAAATAAATATAGGAAAAGAAAGAAAGACTTTGTCAAAATCTATGTGGAATAAGTCCAAGTTCTTATACCAGGCAATACATAAACAGCTTAAAATATGGCAAAATATGAAATACAAAACATTTTATGATATAGTATCTGTCAGGTACTTGCCTTACACAGGAGGTTATGTAACTCCATTGAAAGTGTGTTGGTTGTCCTGTGGAGAGTATATCTCACAATGATTTACAGATTTGAAAGACAAAAAAAAAAAGATATACCAAGAAAATAGATGTGTTGGCTGAGATACAAATTATTGACCCTGCCTCAAGCTTCACAAGCAATATAAGGAAACTTAGGAAACTAATGTTACTGCTCTTTTTGGGGTTTTGGGGGTTTGTTTTTGGTTTCTCTTCTCTTCTCTTCTCTTCTCTTCTCTTCTCTTCTCTTCTCTTCTCTTCTCTTCTCTTCTCTTCTCTTCTCTTCTCTTCTCTTCTCTTCTCTTCTCTTCTCTTCTCTTCTCTTCTCTTCTCTTCTCTTCTCTTCTCTTCTCTTCTCTTCTCTTCTCTTCTCTTCTCTTCTCTTCTCTTCTCTTCTCTTCTCTTCTCTTCTCTTCTCTTCTCTTCTCTTCTCTTCTCTTCTCTTCTCTTCTCTTCTCTTCTCTTCTCTTCTCTTCTCTTCTCTTCTCTTCTCTTCTCTTCTCTTCTCTTCTCTTCTCTTCTCTTCTCTTCTCTTCTCTTCTCTTCTCTTCTCTTCTCTTCTCTTCTCTTCTCTTCTCTTCTCTTCTCTTCTCTTCTCTTCTCTTCTCTTCTCTTCTCTTCTCTTCTCTTCTCTTCTCTTCTCTTCTCTTCTCTTCTCTTCTCTTCTCTTCTCTTCTCTTCTCTTCTCTTCTCTTCTCTTCTCTTCTCTTCTCTTCTCTTCTCTTCTCTTCTCTTCTCTTCTCTTCTCTTCTCTTCTCTTCTCTTCTCTTCTCTTCTCTTCTCTTCTCTTCTCTTCTCTTCTCTTCTCTTCTCTTCTCTTCTCTTCTCTTCTCTTCTCTTCTCTTCTCTTCTCTTCTCTTCTCTTCTCTTCTCTTCTTGTCCTGACTTGCCCAGGATCGTGGCTGCAGGAGCACCTCAGTATCATACTCATCAGCCAGGTGTGGGAGCACTGGCTGTTCCCAGGATCCAGCCAAGCTTTCCTGTCCTCATGGGGTAGAAA
The DNA here is from genome assembly GCA_013396695.1 of Sakesphorus luctuosus. Taxonomy (NCBI): domain Eukaryota; kingdom Metazoa; phylum Chordata; class Aves; order Passeriformes; family Thamnophilidae; genus Sakesphorus; species Sakesphorus luctuosus. Next base: position 337,650 of record VWZD01006509.1, read on the forward strand.
ATTAATACAGTGTCATGTCCATGCTTAATGGCTGCAATAGTGCAGTCTCTAGATTTAGTTTTCCAATATTTAAACAAAATATCATGTCCTTTCTTTTGACTTTGCTAGTAAGACACATATAAGATGTTTGTATTCCTTTGCAAAGTGTCTTTCAGTATCTCTCTTAAATTTTTCTGCTAAAATTTTCATTTTGGTAAAAAATGGTGTAAATCAGTTCAGGGACAAGTTAAACATAGATTTTCTTCATATTATGACTATTGAAAAATAATATAAAAGATGTCCACTGAACTATTGAAAAAAACCTCTGCAGACCATGGTTACATAGATAGGTATGTGCTAGTAAAGTCTGAGTTATGCATCCTTTTTATTATTGTTTTGTATCAATGTCTAAAACATGTAGGTTTGCTATTCTGAACATAGCCAGATTCCAGTGCATTCACATGGAAAGATATAATAATTTCTATTTCCTTTTAGTAGGAAAGAAGGAAGGAAAGAAGGAGTGAACAGTTAGGAGAAATTGTTTTCCATGAACTTCCCAGCCCTGTCTGGAGAATTGACTCATGATGAAATGAGTTACAAAATGTGAGTCCTTACTGTCAGTGCTGCTGAATTCCTGGAAAAGGCAGTTTGCGGGGGGCAGTGTGCTGTCTTTTCCACCTGAACGCTCATCTTTCACTGCTGGTGCAGGACATATCCCCTCTTAGAATTGACTAATGCATTTCTCCATGTCCAGGAATGAAGGAATGAGGTTGCGTAAACCAAGGAAGCCACTATTTGTTTGAAGCAGAACATCAGGCTCTGCTTAGCAACCTTCTATCCTGAATACACCATCATGATTTTCTTCTTTGAACATGCTGATCATAGGGGAATATTTAGGACCTCTGTTGTGTAGATATATGAGCCAATACTTGATTTTTTATAATTATTACAGTTTTACAGACAATGAACTGAATGCAAGGTACCTATGAACATTTTTAGTCTTTTTCCAAAGTAGAGACTATAATCTCTGGAGGAAAAGAGGCAGGAAGAGAGTGGGGAAATTTCCAGAGAAGCATGGTAGAACTGCCAGAGGATGGAAGGGACATGTTGTAGCAAGAGATGCTGCTTTATCTCAGAGCATTCTGCCTAGCTGCAGAACACTCATTTGGTGTTTATGTCCTTCAGCTCTCTGGAGTAATTCTTAACGTCTGTCTTGCCCCCATCACAAAAATATCATCATCATGGCTAGGCTTTGAGAATGAAGATTTGGGAAGGGCTCTACCCATGTGGGTGTGTCCTTTGAGCCTGTGAAGTGGATTTTTTAGGTGAGGCACAGCTTGTGTGGAACTGGCCCCACCCCTTAACTCCTAAGGTTCATCTGCCATGGCTGAGCGAGCTTGGACAGTGGCAGTGAAGTCCTCAGGACTAGAACCTACAGCTCCTCAGTATTGCCAGGAGGTCTCCCATTCAAGGACCAACCAAGGCTGACCCTGCTTAGCTTCCGAGATCAGATGAGATTGGGTCTCAGGGTGGCATTTAACTGCCAAGCTGCAAGAAATATCACTGAAACACTATTAGCAAGGTGAGGGCTAGGACGCGGAGCTGGCCAGCTGGGAGCTGGTGGATGTGACTTACTGCTGAGTGGATCTGGTCCAGGCATGAGCAGTCTGGGAGAGAAGATATGTGTGTGTAGCTCACCCCCTGAGAGCATGGCTGCAGGCCTCATCACTTTTGGAACAAAGCAGTGAAATTCCCCTATTTAATTTATGGCTTGTCTATTCTACAGATCACACTGGAGAGGAGAATTAGCCCAAGGTAGCTGTAAAGGAACCAATTCATGCATGAGACAGCATGACCACAGCAGGATGCAACTCAGAGGTATATGTGCTTTGTCTCTCTGAGCTGCATAACAGGCTGAACAGCACTCCAGTCTTGCTTATTTAAAAGCTAGTTTGAGTATCTCTAAATTATTCTTCAGAGCCTACTTTTTTTTAATTTATTTTTATTATTTTTTTCTCTTCAGTTTTTACTCAAGAAGACTGAAAAAACAGAAAAAAAAGTCAAATGAATCAAACCATGTTCTTGAGACTGGGAAGTCAGGAAAGAAAAAAAGAGAGATTTATTGGTTTTAATTTTTAAACCTTGGGTGGTACTCAAAATCTCTGCTGATGGGACCATACTAGTAGCTAGAGAGAGACAGTAAATATCAGGAGAAGCAATGATAAATCTCACTCATGTTTTTATTGGGGCAAATCCTGAGTTTATATAGCTGAATTACATGCCAAAAAAATTCAAAGTTGTGTGTCCAGAAATAAGTATCTATATCCATGTGGGAATCTGTGAGATGCGTGAATTCTCAGTACCTCTGAAAATCACTTTCACATAGACACAATTTATAGGACTATCTTCAGACATCAAGCTTCAAAAAAATAGGCCAGGATTCCTACCTATTTATTGTTTCCTGCACCAAAAAGAGTGATGAACGTAGATGTCTTTTTTATTATTATTTCCATATGCATTATATTTATAAGAATATTTATGCAAGGAATGTTACAGAAATTCCATGCTTTGTTTCCTTTGTGCAAGATACCTTCCTCATAAGAAACACATTATGCTTGGTCAAATATTTCTCTCTATGGGAGGATTAGATCCACAGTTCTGTGGCGTTCTCATTTATCAGAAGCACTTAATTTATCACCTGGCTTTTATTAAAAAAAAAAAAAAGAGAGAGATCTATTCTGTTTGGACAGCCACTGTACACTGGATTTAGGCGATTAAGGTTTACTCTACAAAAGTGTTATTGTGAGATATGATATGAGTAGTATGACATCATTTCTGGCAAATACAGTATCAGTGAGTGAAAGGAAAAAAAATCCAATGCACAGACAGCTTTCTGATAAAGGGAAAGATTTCTATACTCTTTTCAAAATTTACTGTGTTTTAAGATTGTGTATGTTATATACCAGTCTAGAATTGAGAATAGACAAAACAGCAATAAATTCTTCTGAGGGCATTATTTGAAAATATATTGATATTTCTAACTGTGGGAGAAAGAGGAATATAGGGCAGATTAATGAGGAGCCAGTGGTCTTGGTTATATTTTCTTACTCAGAAGAAAGCTATTTCCAACTTTTGCTTTAAATCTCTATATAGATACGGTACTTCAGATTTTAAAGAAACACTAATTATATCTCTTTTTTTGGACCAGCTATATGACGTTGTTCTAACTTGCATGATGTCATGGGAAGACATATTTACTCAACAATTATTTCTCTCTAATCTCTCAATTCTTCCTCAAAACAGGACATACTTCTATTAAATAATATTGTTTAGTACACTAGATAGATTAATTTGCATAGAATAAAAGAATATTAACTACCTGGAACAAAGTGTATTTATTTACATGAGATTTTGTTCTAGTTAACAGAATTTTCATTGACTTATTTTTGTCTTTGCTACACAATTTTTATAACATATTTTCCATGCTTTTAAAGAGAACTAGAATAACTTCAGAAACATGTGTCAGGATATTGGCTTGTTTATTGGCTTGTTTTAGATTCGCCAGATTCAAGGTGTGTGAGATAGTGTCATAAACAGTATTGTTAGTTCATTGGCTTAAAAACAGAAACAATGAATGCATATAAGGGGGAAAAAATGTACAGCTTTTTTCCTGAGATCTTGGATCGGACATACAAAATAAAATAAAGAACTGAGAGGTATTGGTTCTAACACTGGTGCTCCAAGGTGTAATGGGCACACTAAGAGATCTTCTACTCTCCAAAGTCTTTAGCAGAAGGTTTGAGACTTATAGTTACAAACTCAGAGACAGGCGGTTTTTTTCCAATTTCAGAGTTTAATAGTCTTAATTACTAGATCACGTTGCATGTACTGTGTATCACAACACTGATTTTTAAGTGTTATGTTTCTGTTAATATGCCAGTTTGTGTTATGTTCAAAGATTTCACTAGATTTGGCTTTACATGTCTTTAGTGTGTTGTCTAAATGAGCCTTCCTGAACACTAATACATTGTTTGCCACCCTTGAGCTTAACAGCCATGTAAAAGCCCAGAAAGTGTAGGTATTCTCTACAGGAAAGAAGTTGTAGATATACCTCCATTTTTGAAGTTTAGTTGTAACTGATTAATTATATCATTTCTATATCAAGTTATTTTCAAATATCAAAATTGTATGAAAAGATTGTATGTGTCCTATGGTCTATTTATCATTGTATTACCCTGTATTTTAACAACCTTTGACAACTTCCTTACATTCCTAGGATTAGTTTATATATTGCTTTGCCTTATGTTAATATTTGCAATCCTTTCCGTTATGTCAATTAACTGCCAGGACATCCATCTAGACACAGTGTACTCAAGTATAATAAAGAAAAGAAAAATACTTCAAGATGCTAACAAATTATAACCATGCCCAGATATAAACCAGATGTATGAGTGATAAACACAGAGATACAAAATTGTCACCACCCTTCCAAATCACAATTTAAAATGTCTCCACCTTTGACCTGCGGCAGTAAGCTTTACCCGGGCGTAACAGCAATGGAAGTCTAACCTTGTGTTTTCTCTTATTGGATTTTTGAAAACTTTTTCTTTGTTTTGTTTGGATTTTTTTCTCTGTTGTTTCTTTAGTAGCTGCATCTTTCACACTATCCCTAAATAAACCTAACAAGCATGGGGAAAAAAGGTGGCTAAGAGAGCTGTGGTTGCCTGTTAGCAGTGCTCAATGCAAACATGTGCTTTGGGTTATGGAATGGAGAAATGCTCTCCCTACCCCTCAGCCTTCTTCCTTCACTCACTACTTCACAGCTGTGTTTAGTGCTGGAGGATAAATGTGCTGATATAAACCAAGAGCACACATAGGCCAAAAGCATTTTATCCATGCTATGTAGTAACAGCACAGTTCCTGAACAGACCTCCAGCTGATTAATTTCTAAAGAAAATTTTGTCACCTTTGTCTTGGAAGGCATGGAAGTAAATTGACTTCTTTATCAATCTGAAGAAAACAAAAATTTACCAAGGATACTTTTTAATTTTTAATCTCTCTGAAAGAGCTTTTATGCAACATGAAGTCAGGCAGTATCATCTGTATTACTGAGGATTTTTATAACTGCAGAAGGAAAGCAGATTCTTTAAACCAAGATTGGTTTATATTTTGTTTTGTTTCCTTTCACCTGAAAGATTCATTTTAGTACAAGCACATTCAACCTGTATACCATGTGCCCCTGCTGTTCCAAAGAGAAATCATAAGGGTTTAGAAAAGATGATTAAGAAGTGCAAAACCAATTCTCCATGTGCTTTATTTCACTGTACTTCTGCTGTAGTCACTGGGGGTTGAGTCAAAAAAGATGTCAAAATTTTACTTCTAGCATGAATGAAAGCCAGGAGCCTTCAGGTCTCTGTTGAGCAGGATGGAGGTTCAGTACCTTCCTTCTGACCCTTTAGGCTGTGAGACTTGGCTATGCTTCACGTGACCTTGCGCCACATTTCAAGCATCACAGTTCATACTTCTACAAGGAAATAATGAAATTGACTCATCTAATGTAGATTTTCTCGAAGGTGAGAAAACAATAAAAGGGTTTTTTTTCCCTATCAGAGTTTAGCAATGGGATAGTCTGGTTGTACTTTTGAATGCATCTGTGAAGGATCAGCATTAGTATGAAAGCTGGGAATAAAAAGAAAAATAATCGAAACAAAACCCCCTACTGTAGCTGAGGACAATATGATTAAAGACATGTTATCCAACCAGTCAGTGCTATAAATAAATAGAGTACATGTTAATTCTATGAAGGTAAAAAAAAAGTTCAGCAAAATTTTACTTGAAAAAAGAAGTCTTGGATCAACTGTTTGTTGAGGCAGCTCAAAAGGGTCAACCTAATTCCCAAGTTCTGCTTTGAATGTTCAGAAAAATGAGTAAATTTAAATCTCGGTCTAACAGTGAGTGAGTGCAATGCAAACAAAAAAATCAAATCACTGATAATATCCAGGGGAAACTGCTAAGTACTAGCCAAATATGAGTATTTTCAGCCAGTCACATTTAAAAATGGTAACTCCTTTTGGACAGGAGGTGCCTAAAATCCAGAAGTGAGTCCCCTTTCTGAGTCCTGATATCATAAATGTGCATTTTCATTTAGAACTTCAATCCAGAAGTGGCAAAGAAGGGATTTTGGATACATGACTCACCTTAACATCTCTTATGTAAATACCCACTGCTCAGCAGGTTGGCCGTTGTACCCTGTTTTATTTACTGGCAGAGACATCACCATAGAGCCTGGTGCCTATGAGTCTGGATGGAGTGGCAAATTTAAACTGGAGCTCCTGAACTGAATCTAGCTGCTGTCAGCATTCAGAGGCTGCCAACACAGGCATTGCCTATCAAAGACAGGATTAGCTGTCATTTGAAAAAATCAACAAAAATGCTATGATTTTTAATCCTTTAAAGAAAGGCTGTATCATTTCACCCAGCGCAGACTGAACATATCTATTGTTCAGAAGATATGTAAACTGCCAAAGTCCCCATAACACCAGAGATAGTTAAATGTGTAAACAGAAATAATTCTATATTTAAACATTATAGTTCTTCTGGTTGTTAAACTATCATTAGAACAGGATGGAAGCTGGTTTACAAGCTTCACTGTTGTATTTCTACACTGTGGGTGGTAGAAGCCAAACCATGTTAAGACAATAAAATTTCTTTGTCAAATATACTGTAGATGACTGTTTACACATTGTGAGATTTGCCTCTCACCTCCTGAACCTTCAGGATAGAGCATGGGTGAAATGGATATGTTGGTTTTAGTTGTTGTAGCAGCCTGGAAAGTCAGGATTTGAACCTGCTGACATGGCTGTGGTTATTTGCCAGTTCTTTCCCTCTGTTGGAGAATTAGCCCTACTTTCTTCCTGACTCCATAAGACATGGTGAAAGATGTCTCCTTTAATGTTGCATGGTGAAAAAGCAAAACTTAGATTCTTCACAGACATAAGGGTAGTCTACTCTCTAAAATAATATCAATTATTGAGAAAACCATCCTTTGTTATGTAAAAGAAGCTAAAAACCTACTGAAAATAATCTTAGTGTGATGACAGGATTTAATGCATTTCTGTGGTCCCCAAATAAAAGAGATATTTACCACATAAATTATGCTTCAATGGAATCAAAATGGATTAATGTATATTAGCAAAATTAAATCCAATTAGTAGGATATTAAGTCTAAAATAAAAAAAAAATCAGCTACCATGTATCAATATCTAGTAAGATGAAACCCTTTGAGGAACTGGGGTCCCAAATCCACAGAAGGACTCAATCATTTATCGTCATTTGGAACAGTTCCTTTTGAATGGGAATCAAACATCCTTGGTGTACAACCTGGGTGTACACCAAGCACCTGTGTTGGTGATTTGGCCCAAACTACCTTCACAGTGACTTGCAGCAGCTGAATCTCAAATTCATAGGGATGTTCCTTCCTCTTTGCTGTGCCATCCTTGAAGGTTACAGTTAAAGGTGCTCTGCCAGTTTATAAAGCAAAACCCATCAAGGCTCTTCAATAGGAGAACATTAAGGGGCTCAGGTTTGCTTGAGTGGCAAATGTAAATTGAGTACTTGACTGCAAATACAGGCTAATGATGGAAGGTAATGGGCCAGAGTCATTGTTTTTGAAGACCATTCATGAAAAGAGGATCATCAGCAGAAATCCAGCTCAGATATGTACACACCATCAGAATTATGTGCCTTGATTCCTTTCCCCTTGGTCATGCAGTCTAACAGGATATAATAAATAGGAGTAGGGAATTTTCTCTTGAGGAAAGAGAATTGCAGTTAAATTTTGAAAGTGCAGGCCAGGAAGTTTATTTTAAAACATGTTATCAACCCACCACTTTACTCCATAATAGCTTGGTGTTTAGTGTCCTTATCCAGCACTGAGACAAGGAACTGATGCCCTCTTGACCAAATCCTTGGAAAATGTGCTATTTAAGGGTTGTTCTGAATAGGGACATTCTGCAGGATCCCGTTCTGGGTGGAGTATTCTACAGTAAGGACTGTGGGATTTGTTATGTCAGAAGAACAGCTAAGAGGTCACTGACATGGGAAAAAGCAGCCCTGGACATCTGCCTCTGCTCAGAGATTTAACTCTGCTCTTTTCCTCCTTCCTCCCCTTACTCTTTGATAACTCTGCAATGTAAAATATCAGCAATAATTAGTTATAAGGCATTTGCGGAGATTATGGTATTTCTGGGTCTAGTTGCTGGCAAAGGAGAAAGATCAAAATTCTCTTTTTGGATTTTTTCCCCTTGAAAAACAAGAAATAAAGTTTTATTTTAATGAGCATTTTGGGAAGGAATATAATAAATCATGTATTTGGCTTATAGACATAATTCTGCTTCCTGGAAGTGAACAATGTTATTCAAACAGGCCACTGTTTAAAATAACATTTACAATACATTTCTATTAATTTCAGTGCTTCTTTGTTTTTGATAACTTTAAATATAAAAATGACATAATTCTAACTTAAAGTCTAACCTAGTAGATTCAGTACTTGAAAGGTATCTGTGATCTATTAAAGTCTACTAGTAAAAGGCAAATATCTATTCCACTGCTATATCTGAGGTAAAATAAATACACCATTACATAAAAGTTAAAAAAAGAAATAAGTGCTAGGGCTTGAAGAAAGCTTATCATCTCCATTCCTCATACCTATACTAGAAAACACATGTAGTCACAGAATCAAGACACAGTGCTCTTCATACAAATATTTCATATCTTTTTTGGTGAAGGCTTTTGATAATACTGGAATTTTTCTGAAAAATTAACATATTTTTCACATGAAGTATGAAATCAGGTCAGGGCAAGTTTTCTCACTGAAGCCAAATGTGAATTAAATTTTCTGTGAATTGATGTATACAACTAAACAAAGCATTTTATCTGTTTTCAGCCTTGTCATAATGTATTTTCAGTTGCATCAAATTTATGACCTGATCATTTGTCAACAATTCATTATTGCAATTTGTATTTATTGAATTCATTATCTGAGAAAGTTCAGCACATGTAAAATCAGATTGTTTTCATTTTAACACTGCACTGTTAAAACATTTAAATATATTTGAAAGAAAATTACATCATATTTAGTCATAGAAAGACTGCCTTTATCATTTCCATCTTAGCTTCCAAAATAATGTATTCAGTACATCGAATCAGTCTTCATCTGATGTACAACAGCAAGTTTTAGTTGCTGAAAGCATTACCAGCATGTTTTCAGTTACTGGATATGCAGATGTCTATTTAGACAGGTGAAAGTCCTCAGCATTTTCACTCATTTGAAACTGATCTTTGTTTGTGATTTTTTTATTTGGTTGGTTGGTGGTTTGTAGTGGGATTTGTTTTTTTTCTCTCTTTATTTATTTGGGTTTTCAGTTTATTTAATTTGTTTTGTTTTGTTTTGAATGAAGTGGTTTTTCAAATGTTGACCTACCAAGCTACCCTATTGATCTTAGCATAACTTGTTGACTGCGAAGTGTACAAAACAGTCAACTGGCTGAGAAGAACACATTTATTTGTACTATTCCATTAATTTGTAGTAAATTCGGTACATTCCAATGCTGACATCAAGAGGCTTGCAGGCCTGAAATTTCTGAGGAGAGGCTGGGTTTGCCCTCCACCAGACACAGCTGATCTCAGTCAGCTCCAATGGACCCATCAGAGCACAGCTGAGCCCCTTGACCAAAAAAGGAAAACATTTTTAAGAAAGGGCAAAAAGAGTAAGAAGTGGCCAGAGGAGGTAGGGGAGGCTGTGCTCCATGGCATCAGTGCAGGTGTCTGTCATGGCCCATGAAGGACTCTACACCACAGCGCAAATCTTTCCTGAGGGGCTGCAGCCCATGTATAAGCAGAGGAACAGAGGAAAGACAGCCTTGGGTACTGGCCAAAATCCCCTGGTTTTCATTACCCTATGCTATTCAGAGGGGCTTATGGGAGGGAAAATGAATAAGTGAAATTGAGACTAGGAAAGGGAAGATATTGGGTTAATGTTTATCTTTTCATTACCTGTCTATTTTAATTGTTGGTAAAGTGAATTTTACACAAATCAGTCTGTTTAGCCTGTGATAATAACTGATAAGTAACCTCCCTCTTTATCTCAGTTAATGGATTTTCTTTTCCCTATTCTTCCCATTTTTCCCCTGCTCCTGCTGAGGGGGAAAGTGAGGGAGCAACTGGGTGGGAGTTTGACTGTCAACCAGAGCTAACCCATCATGTACAGAAATAGATGACTCACTTTTATGCATAGTCAGCATCTGAGGGATGAAAATGGAAGTCTGATATAACAGAAAGATGCTGTGGGCTTGGAGAGACTGTGATAAGATAATATCAATAAGAGTGGATGGTCTCAGATTATAAAAAGGCTCTGCTCCTACAAGAATGCATTTCCTTAATATTTTAGTTCTTATCACCAGAACAGTGATTTGTCAAAGTCTGGAGCGCACTAATAAATACAGCTCCAGAAAATTCAGTCTTATTCCCAGCTGTGCCAGGGAGCTGCTTTAGCAACTTGGAAAAATGTCTTGATTCTGCTTTCAAACAGTTTGCTGACAGTAGTCAGACTGCTTTAGACCAATGCTTAAAAATTCTTACAAAAACAAGTCAAGCTTTCAAACATGGAAGTATAGCAATGTTATAAGTTAAATACAGGTTGTTATGCCTCTGATTCCTCTGCAAGACTGTCTGTTTAGTCTATCTAGCTTATATGCCCTTGAGGAGGAGTTGCCTGTATATAGTGTTCAGAACAATGATATTTAATCCAACTGTATTACCATACACAGTTTTAAATATAGAAATGGTTTCAGAGAGGCCATTCGCAAACCCATTTGCAGAATGCTAAGCATGAGCACAAACACTTATGGGACTTGAGCCTCCAAATGACTGAAAAAACAACATAAAATGAGCAAAATTTGGAATGGCTGGACTGAGGTTATTTGGGATCTGGTTCTGCATTAAAGCAAGGATAAGCATTGTTTTATAATGAACCAAAAATAGGGTCTGTCTTGAATTTCTAACTATATGAATGTTTATTAAGGCACAGGTTTGCGATTCTGCAGAATCATATGGAGGTTTATCAATGTGTTTCCTTTTCATGGTATTCAAGCACGTAACAAAGGCCTGTTGAGCACCACTTTCATTACGTAGTTTAACGTAATTCCACTGGGAACCAAACACAAGACTTTTTGGTTAACACACCTCTGCACACTCAGACAACTTTGAAAATGGAGTTTGCATAGGATTTATCACCACTTGTTAGTTTCTTTTCTTATGGACACTGATTAGTTATAGAAACAGTACAACGCTATTTTCCACTTGTTTGTATTTAACTCAGCTGTTACACTCACAGTTTTGCTGCAGAAACAAATATGACCTTGAAACAGCAATTACAGAAATATATTGTGTCTTTGATTTCTGACACATAGTTATGCACAGATACATAACAGAAATTATCCACTTTAGGAAAGCATTCCATATAATTTTGGGGAGATAAGCTTCCATTTAAACCAGAATCATGATCTTGTGCATTTTCTCATTTTCCTGAATAAAATCCCTTGATAAGCCTTTATCTGGAGAGGTGTGGCTGATTTGGCTGTGAGCTGGGCAGAAGGCACTGCAGACCACATAAGTGATTAGTCTTGGAGGCGAGAAGCGTGGCACTGCTGGTAACACGGTGCTTGCATTTAGGGATTGTTCAGTGTGTGTCAGAGGTGAAAACAAATGCTGTGCTGAGAAATATAAACCAGATTTCCTTTTGTTGGCCTGGGGATAGGAAGGGGAGACAAGAAGAGAGAAGGGGAATACTGTAAATTAAGTCTGAAGTGAACTTTCCACAATAAGACTACTATATGAGCTAGTATATGCTCCCTGAGGGTGAAATTCACTCTTCTGTACTGGGATAACACGTCACTGGGGTTGAATTTAAATTCTCCTTTGAAGACATTAGGGCAGCTACAGTTCTGTTCATACAACGCACCAGCTAGTAGCCCTTGCTTCTCTCTCTGGACCTGATTTACAATGCTGAGTCTCCAAGTGCTTGATGGCCACCAGTCAAGGTAGCAAATTCAGCACATTAAAAACTAGGAAAAAAAGTGCTTGTGGCTTGAGCCAAATACTGAACCTTTATATGTTGAGATGTTACTTTGAAAATAGTGGAGTTGCAGAACTTGCTTTCTTAACAAACTCTACTAGCATTTTCAAAGACTGAAAAATTAATGGGAAAGGCACAACTGAAACTAGTAATACAAAAGTAAAGCAAGAGGGAAAGGGAAGGAAACAAGTAGTTCATTCATGTCATGCATTAAACTCTATCTCTTGCAGCAAAAACCTCCACTAGAATCATGTGCAGTCAGTGTGACAGACAGAAGTATTTGATCAAATACTTATTTTTTGTTGCAGTGAGCCATTAGAGACATAGTTTGCCTTCTACAGAAAAACATAATTAAAGAAAATCCTTCAACAATGATATTTCTGTATACTTTTCCAACACTGCTGTGTTACAAGTTGTATAGTAAGGACAGTTTCTGTGGCCACCTCTTGAGTAAAAATAGCAGTTTTGTTTATTGTTTATAATGCCTCCATGGGTCTGATTCTAAAAACATAAATGCGAATTCCTAAAACCACCACAGATTTCAATGAAGAGATATTAAGCAGCCTGAATAAGAAGAACCAAACATCCTTTATTTTGTTTGCAATGTAAGATGCTGTACGATGTGAACTATAACACAAATCTTTAAATTAGCTCTAAAACCATTCCAAGTTTCATTTCTTTTCTCTGCTTTCCTGAAAATCGTAATTCATGATCTATTCTTCCTGTGAAGGGCTGATGGATGTTTTAAATTCCTTTAACACCAAACCTGCAATTTAAGAAATAAATGCTAGAGTGTGGAATGATTGTTAATACTTCCTTCCTCCTCCCAAGGTGTTAACATACCTCTGCCTAGATGGTCACCTAATGTCTTTATTTCTTGGTTTTCTTGTATTATGTCTTCCTCCTCAGTTGTGAAGCCTGTGATTTTCTTGACATTTTCCTTGAATTTATTACATAATTGAAGGGAAGTTCTCCTGCTTTGTAGCTGCTGTTTGTCCTCCTTTCCTTTTTTTCAAAGACAGCTCAATTCCAGAATGCAGGTGTGTGGTTCTTTACTTTCCTTATCTCCATTGTCACAGTAAGATTAATGAAAGAACCACTTAGCAAGGCTTTCTCAGTAGGAAAATGGAGTGACAAATATTTTAAATTAATTGTCCTATTATTTATTGTCACAATACCATTCAGCTGCATCAACTGACATCAAGACATTATTGTACTAGGAGATGTATGTGTGCTTCAGTTGAGTGAAAGTATCTTTTGTCATTGTGAATTACCTCTGTTTTAAACTGAACAGTTCTAGACCTTTCTACTTTTGTACAAACTAAAGTGTTGCTAAAAAATATTGCCAAGTGATTTGTACTACTGCTTCATTTCTCATCCCACTGAGATTTTAATTCAATATATATACCATATTGTTCTCATCTATGTTTTAATGATAATTGTTACGTATTCTGGACTTAAAAAATACCAACAAGAAAATGGTTCTATAAACAACACCAAATCAAGGTGGGTTTCTCCTGGAGAAGCTGAAGATGATATAGGTACCTATTCTCTTTTCTTTGTTTTCTTCCAGGCCCTATTTAGGCCCATCTCCCTTTCCCATCTGCCCATTTTTTCTTTTCCAATATAGTGATTAATCACCAAGTAGAGTATCCAGCAAGCACATTCAGAAAACTAAACCTGTAGAACACCTTTGTGGTAAAAGAAATGTACATTTATCTACCAGAGGGTGATAGAGCCCAAAGGAAGCTGAGTATGCCCATTTCCTACAGCAGTGATCTAACCTTGTGTTGCTAAAGAGAAAGAGAACTGTCGCTGCATTTTTCTGCATGTCTGGTTGTGAGAGAAATGATGCTGGTTCTGTCCTGTGCTTTAAGCTCAGTGCTGTTGACACAGAATGGATTTCCTTTGTGCAGAGTTAATTGTTGGAACAGTTTAGAAAATCTATGTGTAAGGTCGAGTTTCTGAGCAGTTATACAAATCCTTCAGTTCGATTGTAATGCTTTTTAGTAACTTAGGTTCGTTTGGGGAAGAGAGAGGCATTTTTCTGAAATGATTTAAACATAAAATTTTCTCAAGACTCCTTATATCTTTGAAGGCATAAGTTATATCCACTTCTTTCAGTAGTCTGGTGATCACTTAAATGGCATCATTAAACTTCTTATTGCTGACATTTAGTTAATGTTTCTGAGTATCCCAAAATTAATGTAGTGACCATAACTTCTACGGTGCAACTGGGTGTTCTCTATGAGAGAATTCTGAACCTTTGTACATCTACAACAGTATTTCAGATGTTAAATTTAATACCACAACAATCATCATCTTAGTTCTAGAGTATATTTTTATTTCTTAAAATTTTAATTTGAAAATCATATATGCTGCTACAGTAGAATGCTGTACTGAAACTTTCTGTTTAACAGCTTGTTCATAGATGCCTACTCATTTGTCTCTGGTTTTTTAATATACCTTAACTCATAAGTTATCCAGAACAACTTTAATACTAACTCCATATACTCAGAGGTTGTTCTGAATAGGAGGCATGATTTTGTGAAGCAGATGGCTTGGGACTACTAAGGGAGTGTAAAGAAGCCTAATTTACCATGTATTCATTTATTACTTTCTGGAAAATGTTGGATATCAAAGTTCCAAGATTACTTTGAGGAAATAATTTTATTATGATTCTATTTTGTATTAAAAACATGTAAGTTATAGACTTGCAATACTTGGAATACTTGTTTCTGTAACTACATCCTTTTATATGGGAATTGAAATTTTTGAAAAGTTAACTGGAGCAGACACCAAAAACTGTTTTAGGGATTAAAATATCAATTAGAGATATAAGTGTGATATCTGGAAACAGCTTTTCTAGTGCTGTATGAATCCTATTTCTCCTTTTCGTTCATTAAGGGTTTTCTGGCAAGCTTATCTCTGGATAATGCAGCCTTTTTTCTAAAGGCCACTTTATAGCCTGGGCAAATCAACATGGCAATTACCTTAAAATTTAAGGGTGAAAGAAGTTTACTGTTTTTGTGAGGAGACTAGAAACCGANGGATATAGCTGCAATTTAATGCTATTATCCTGCCATATCAAGTCATTGGATAATTGTAGACCTTGCAAGACACTACTCTTATGGTGTTGATATGGACTGGCCTTTGGGAGCACTGATTGAAGAGGGATGATGAGAGTAAAATAGATTCAGATAAAATTAAGGACAACTGGGGCAAATAGATGCAGATTTTTTTCATTTTAGCACAAAAGAAACCTTGCTCAGGTGAAATGGAATCTAGCTGTAATATGCTGAAAAGTTACTTATCACAACTCCCTCTGGTATATGCAACAA
>VWZD01006509.1:357450-371759 GCA_013396695.1 Sakesphorus luctuosus
TACTAATCCAAAGGGAGTTATAGTGCATTGTAAATCATAAATATCTTGAGAAAGAGGAGAAATATGTCAAATTTGGAGCAGACATGAGTTATAGCACAACTGTCTTCATAAAATCAAGCCCTCTTGAGTATATTTTCTTATATTATTTCACTGTGAATGCAACGCTATCCACATCTAATCTGAAATACATGCTGTTATGTTTCAGTTTTATTGCTATTTTTACCCACCCACAGTGAAAAAATGAAGGTTTTTTATGGTCAAAAAATGAGAAAACTATATTCAAATTGAAAGCAACGACCTATACCCATAATGAATTTTGATGCAAGATTGAAATCTGTGTGGTTGTTTTCACCATGATATTATCCATCTGTAATGTGTCAGTAATTTCAGTAGTGTGTATATACATACATACATACATATATATATATAGATATTTATATAAACATGGCCTGAATCAAATCATAAACCTACTGCATGAATTTATCAGTGTGTTGAACCCTATATTGTTGAATGAGATTTTTACCTTGATTTGCTAGATGCACTGATTTCTTACTCCTCAGCTGCATTACTAGGATGCTTCTCCACAGCTGGATTATGACCAGGTAAGAAAATATAGAATAAAAATATTCTGATTCTGTTACGTTCTCTTTTCACAAGAGAAAGGTCACACTTGTTGATGCTTATGGGATTTTATTACATTATTTAGGAACAATAAAGACGTTTTAACTAAAATTTCCTTTGTTGTATGAAGCAAGCTATGTGGAAATAGTATGGAGACATTGCTGTGTGGGTAGGCTTCATTGTATAGATAGGAAAAAATTGCAAGGTAGATTCACAAAGAATTTAGCTAAATATTTAACATAACTTCCAAAAACAAAGCATGCAGTGGTCACCAGAAGATGTTGCATTCTCAACATTCATGTAATTTTTGAAAAGTATTATTCCTTTAAAACATAATGGAATATTATGAACCCACATCTCATGAATGTCATCTCTATTTTTTAATTTTTAGCCAGTCATTTTTTTAATTCATAGCCCTAGAAGGGGAAATGAAATTCACAAAAAATGTATAAAGACAATTTTAGTCCCCTGCATCAAGTGTCCTATCATGTCTTAAAGAAAACCTATAAATAGAAAAACATGAGTCATAGCTGGTATTTTTTTTTTCATGTAGTAAAGATAAGGTAGGAATAATTATATTTCCATTTTCAATAAGGAATCACTAACCTTACAGGACAGAAAGAGAGTCACTCTGTTTATCAAGTCCCTCTTTCCTTCCAGTATTCTGTAACCTTCTACTGCTCTAAATTTTCTTTCTTTTAAAAATCAAAGCCTTTCAAATATGCTCTCTAAATTCAGTCTTTTTGTTCCATTTATTTGCCCAGTTTCCAACATCATTCTGTTAATTAACCTTTATCAACCTGTTTTAGATCTCTTTTCCAAACTTAAACACCAAATATGGGAACCATCCATGGAAATTTAGGGGAGAATTCACTGAAAGAAAAGCTTGACATTGTTTTCAGTAATGAATTTCACACTGGAGTATTCAACTGAACTTGAGGAGATTTAAAGCACATTTTAAGTTGTGTTGCTGAGATATAGTGAAATGCTTTGCTTTAGCAGCTGTTGTTTACACCTGAAGCTATTGTAAAAGTCTAGGGTCTCATCAGTTTGGGTTTTTTCTCCCATCATTTTCTTTTTTTCCTTGAGACAAATGAGGTTTTTATAAATTAACTCAGCTGGTGCACATTTGACCCCAATTTTTGAATGTATTCCCTGGGTCAAGTACTTTTGTGTGTGAGAATAGAGGCATTCTTCCCACCCTGAGGCAGTCAGAGTACTCATGCATTTAATTTACCATCAACACATTTTTAATCATAAATAATTTTCTACATGTTTAATCCAGGCAAACAAATCTCATGCTAAAAACAATTAAAAGCAAACACGTTTTACTCACGTTAAATTATGTTATTGAATAATAACTTAAAAAATAAAATCTTTACTTTAGAATAGCTGGCATGTGGATGTTCCAGCCCATTTGAGTGAAAGATTATTTTGCTGTGAAAACAATTACATTATTTTTATCTTCTGATTTTTATGTAAATATAAGAATGTCACTGTTATATCTATACATGGCTGTCTCTGTTTTCCCTGCTTTGTCTTATCAGTTCCTTCCATGGATGGGAGTTTTGCTTCTACAACCTAAGTGCCAGCATATGGTTGCATTCTGTAACATGAACTCATGGCTAAATCTATGAAGTTCATTCCTTAGTCTCCACCTTTGGGACATCAGTAGGTGGTAATCTTAGGAACCTGGATGTGATATCACCATTGTGGCATTTTCATTGACACAGCTCTGCTACAGAGACCCCTTTGCCCCCAAGTATAATTCCTGAAAAATTAGCCTCTCATTACAAAACATTAAATCTCTTGTCACTCAATCCTGCAGCTTGATGGAAGCGTTGGATATGGTGGGGGTAAAAACTCCCCTAAGGATCAAACTTGGCACTTCCCTGCTTGGTGATACATACTCTGGATGGGTGGTCCCTCTGGATCTCCTTTCAGTAACAGGTTTGCAGGTATACAGCAGCTATAGAGAGGATTAGAAAACTTGAATTCAGCAACTCTCAAATTTTATGAGTTTTGAAGTGCCAACTGTATTATTGTTATGTTTGTTACATTTATTTATTTATTATTTTAAGATATCTTAGAAAGCTTCCCTTCTGGGTGGTTTGCCTTTCCTAATTAAAAATTCTAGTCCATGTTTGAGTTGCCCCTTCTATCCTCCTAGGTGATTTAGGTTTGGTGAAATCTAAACAATGTGTTTCATATTTCTTATATGCCAAGAGGGACTTTCAGTGCAAGGCTGAAAGAAAGCAGTGCTTTTGGTTAACATCTCCCACGAAGGTAATATATCTAAAATAATTGTCCTGGGAAAAGAAAGCCAAAGAAATTTGCTCAGCTGTAGGCTGACTGAAGAGCTCAACAATGTGATAAATGGGTTACCTTATCTGAGTACTGAATAATGTCAACCTGTATATTGAACCTTTGATATTCATGCAAATTGTTATCACATTCAGGTAAAGAAGAAAGTTCTAGGAATGTAAATGGTAAAAATTGTTCTCACTCCCTACAAAACACTAGTGATTAGGGTAAAATACTAAGAAACAATTGTGTTATAAATTCCTTCTGGAATTAAAAATGTATAAAATAATTTTTAAAATTTCAATAAATATTTTATCTATGTTTTAAAACATTAAAAATGAATATTAATAAGATAAAATATGTAGAAGTTAACAGAAAGACACGAGAAAACATATAGAATTCTTTGTTCATGGCATCATCAGGAGATGACAATTTAGGACAGCAGTTTAAACACTGTTCAAAGATTTTTCAGAAAACTTAGTCGAAATTATTCTTATCTCGTAATTTGAAATAAACTACACAGTTTTAAAGCAAATGAATGACTTAAAAATGAGACTCCTACTTTTGCATTCAATGGTAAACTATGGCAGATTAACAAATCTGCCCCAAAATTTTGAAATCTGTTTTTACAGATATTTTATTTAAACTATATGTTAAAATCTACAATAAATCACCACAGAAGCAATAGGAATCCCAGCTTAAGTCAAGTAATCACAGAATACAATAGCTAAAGGACCGTGCCATGGCTTGTTTGACTTTGAGTGTAACATTAATATTTAGATGTGTAATTTATAGAAATTAATAAAAATTATATTCATTCACTTCAAAGGACATAAAATAACATGATGAGCTACATTCCCTACAGTTTTTAAATTCTGATTTCTGGAGTGAAAGTACACTCTCCATCTTCTTATTTGTGGTTTAAATTAGAAGATCACACAGACCACAGTAAAAAATAAAACAAAACAAAACATAAAACTGAAATAAGAAAACAAAAATCACGGTCCCCCCCTGTACTCTGTATTTCTGGCTTCTGTTTTCTATTGGCCAGCCCAGTTTGAAATACTGTTTGGAAGACATTCATTCCCTTGAGGTATCAATCATTTTTCAAGCACAACCCCTGCTCCCTCTCTCTGGAGGCTCTTTGATTCACTTCCAGCCTATTCGCTGCAGATGGAAGGTTCCTTTTCAAAGTATCTATCAGTGAAATTCTTCTCCTGGCTTTTCACCTACTAATTGCAAGCAGGGAGCTAGTTCTCCTTTTCAAACAAAGCCACAATTTTTGTCTTCCCTCAGTATAACTGTGGTTGTAGAGCCACATATATTGCATAAATTGTGATCGTGATAATGTGCTGCTTTCATCTTATCTTGAAATAGCATCTGTCTGCTGCAACATCTTTGAAATCTTGACTGATAAAGGATTTAGACCTGGTTTTAATTATTGTCATATGTACTTGGCAAAGGTTAATATTTTGCATGGGGAAAAAGATCAGGTTATGATTCCTGGATTTAAGGCAAGGACTCCAGAATTTTGATTAATTATGCCTTCCAAGGCTAGAGAAAACTTGACTTTTTAAAATTGAGAAATCTACTGTTTGTTTGAGAAATATGAGAAATCTTTTAATGATTTCTTCAGTTTATGAACAGAGGTTATCATTGTTATATAATTGGGACCAAGAATAATTCCATGGTAAACATACTGTTCTTTTTTTTTTTCTTTCCAATGTCTTTCAAATTCATTAATGACCTGAAGTAATTATTCTAATGTTAAGGGAATTACACTAGCTCTCATTTAGCCATACTTTTCTCATAATCTAAACTTGATCAGACCCAACCACACACCAAATCAAAGGAGTTTGCAAACTCTCTTTTGTTTCTTCAACTGCTGCCAACTATATGAAATAGACAATTAAATCTTACTGTGTTATTATTTCTTGTGATGTTATATTTTAGGACATGACCAGCATCACCACAAGATAAATTTCTTTTTTATTTCAACTTTCAGCATGTCTTGAGGTTTCTTTTTCTTGGCCAAATGAGTATTGCATGGCATTCATATTTAAAGAAATAACAAAATCTAAGTTAGAAACTCTAAATTTATAAGACAGAAGTTGAGTTTTCATATAGATCTAAAGTCACACACTGAGTTCATTTTGCTGTACAAATATATTTTAAAAGTTTGTAAGAATCATGTGCTGTACTTTTGAAATGTTTCTTAAATTCTTATGGCTGAAAGGATTGATAAAGTGACTGATGTTGAATTCATACGTTTCTGGGGGTTTTTTTTATTTTAATCAGTACCTCTCAATGCTCAAAGTTTTCAACCAGATTGTATGACTATCATAATCCCTTTTCTTAGTCTTTAAAAAGAAGCAAATAGAAGAAAAATGGAAGTACAAGCTACTATCATTGTCTCAGCAGAGAGCAAGGAAGAATTGGACATAAGAGCTGAGGTATCTTTTATTCTTTAAAGATTATCTGTCCTCATTTAAAAAGAAGATTTCTGAGAGGTGTGATCAAATTGAAATCATCATGAAATTACTTGTATAAAAAAATGAATTACTACAATGTGAAGTGGATGGAAGATCTACTTCTTGCACAGTTTAGTGTGTAATATGATGCCTTTACCCTAAATGTTCACACTGACTTGTGTGAGCTAGTGGTATCAGACAGAGACTATGGACTACTTTTAAATTATTACAGTAGGGTTGTTTGTGATCAGCTTGTTAAAGAGCTGTGTATATACTAGGGTTAGTTTATTCTGGACACAAAAAATCCCTTTTTAATTGCACAAATATCAAAGCTTTTCAGACGCTTTTCTGACTACTCAGAAAAAATGAAGCAGGCTTACACACTCTGTTCAACACCAGCCTTTGTGGTGTTGAACATTGGGTTGATACAGTCTTTGGTTTCCAGATTTAGCTTACTTCCTCTTTTGTAGGTCTAAGTCTTCTAGATGGACAAACTCATATAATTCAGTGATTTCAATTCTTTAACTTTTGCTTTTCCTTAATCCATCTTCTGTGATATTGTGGAGAACACATCCATAAAACAATTATTTAGACTTAAAATATGGTATACGTTTTTTAGGTTTTCACAGAAGATGTCTTTGGCCGGCTGACAGTTTATTTGAAAACTGGTTAAACCACTGTATTAATAAACAGTGCTACTTACAGATCATGAAAATATGCTTTGCATTTTCATTCCCTGTTTTTGTATTATTCAGACATGTAATGAAAACAGTATACGAGGCTAGATTTTAAGCATTTATTTTTAACTACTGTTTATAGCTCCAAATTCTTTCCTTGTGTATAATGTGCCTAGAAAGGCAATGAATATGGATGAGATTGACCCATGTTCTTATACTTTCACATAATTTCTGTGAAAGACAGTTGTCTGCACTAGTCTCTGTGGGAGAACTGTATCATATGCTAACTTTGCAAGAGGATTAAAGAGATGATATAATAGTTTTCTAACTCTAGTTCAATGATACTTTATGATGTGATTATGAAGTGAGTGCCAAAAGATGAATTAAAAAAATGTTGGGCTTTTAAAGGAATAATTCATGTTCATATATTTCTTTCATACAATAAATTAAAAATCCACATGACTTTGTATGTACACATCAATTCAAGAGAACAGAACAAGCTTCTCTTAAGTGCCGAAGGAATTTTTAGATTCTATGGTCTGTATTTGCTCTGGATGTGTCCTTCGCTTAAACATATTTTTGCAAATGTTATGGCAAGGAAAGTCTCTCTCATGCATAAATGTCTGGTTTGCTGCATCTAAATGAAGAATTTTCTATTCATGAGCTATAATAATTATTTTTTTAATCCATATGATGTGTGTATAAATGACTGAAGACTGGGAGATAGAGGCCTAATTGGGGAAAAAAATCCAAACACGTAATAAGGAGCACGATTTGTGTCATTTTTTGACTTTTGACGGTTCCCCTCAAACTCCCTCTTCAATGTTGAAATATTTTCCATGAAGTACCTTTCATTAGCCCAGGTTTCCTTAAGGTTAGCTGCTGCCATTCTAAATGTATTCTGCTAATTCAAAGAAAAATGGTCATTCCAATTGTGTGGTCTCCTGCAATCTCTGCTGTGAGGCTTATAAACCTGAAATAATCATTTGCAAAAATGTGCTGCAAAACACTCCTCAAAGCCAGTAGTGCCAGCTGAAAAGATATTTTTTAATCTTACAGATAAAGAAAAGCACTTAAGGAATGAAAGGTTTAAATTGCTGGGTTTGTGCTAACTAAAGCTTGGCTCTAATGGTGAATATTTGAACATTGGCCTGAGAAATAGAAAGACATTTGATACTTAAACTTCCATAATAGAGCTATTTCAAGGACAAAGCTATTTTGTTTATTGCACAATCAGAAAAACATATGGAAATAGCTCTGCAGGAAAACAACAATAAACAAAATATCCACATACTGTAGGTAATTCTACAATATATTGTGGAAATAGAACCGCTCCACAATTATCATAGGCTTGCAAAACTCCTAAAAGGTAATCTTGAGTTATAATGAAGTCTGTTTGTGTGATGATGTCTTGCAATGTGGTCTAATTACAGCTAACATAAACAAAATGATGGTTAATCTGCACAAAATGTCCAACAGTTTATAGGCTTTGGCTTCAGTTTTACATTCTGGAAGTGCAGGAGCTTTCAACAAAGCCCAATCCTGCTGCAATTGCCCACAATTATCTTCTACCCCAGTGTATATACAGTGACCTACTTTCTGCAGTAAACCAGCTTCTGCCGGCAGAGCCACATTTGGGGGATGTTCTGCCTTTTATGGGCACAAGCAAAACTTTTTATGTGGCTCATGAGGAGAAAGCAGAGTCGAGAGCTCCTGCCTTGTGCTTTGCTCTCTCTAGTTTTCCTGGACTGACAAATCAACACTCCATTGAAGCTGCTAATGTAGTGTCCGTAGCCAACAAGGCATAGTACTGAGTACAGGTGAATTCTCCCTTAACCATATCTAGGGACAAGTAACGGTTCACAAGGGGGAAGATGCATTTGAAAGAGTTTGTCTGCCTTTTGTGAATTATATGACTTACTTTCTATGACTTTTGTAGTTTATGTTTTTGTGTGGGTTGCTGGTTTTGTTCGTTGGATAGTTGGTTGGTTCTTTTTTTCGATTTTTTGTGGGTGCGTTTTCATATCCATATCTATCAAACAGCTCTTTCTGGTCAGACACACAATGGGAAAGCTGGTAAAAGACATGAAATTAGCCTTATGAATGCCATAATTCATCACTGGTTTTCATTAGATAGGAGATTTCACTGTGCACTGTTTTATATTGTTTTAAAATAGAAGAATTTAATGATAAAATCAATGTACTTTTACTCAGTAACCTACACTGAAAAAGACAAATACAGCCTTATGTCTGAAGACTTGCCATCCCCTAGTATTTATGATTACTTCAATCACTAGTAGCTTACTTTTATTAATAGAAAGTATTTGAGAAAACCAAGCCATAATAACTAACAAATGTAGATTTCTTTTCATTCCTACTTACAAAGTAGTTAGAATTCATTCAAGCCATATATAGTTACAAGGGTTGTATGTAAGATTATCCATCCTGTTGCTACATTGGCATAGAAGAATATGTTCAAAAGATAATGAGCTTAATAATCTTGATGATAAGCAGCTGGTGATATTTGCCACCAGTATCAGAAGGAGTATCACAGGAAAAATAAATGGGAAAATAAGAAAAATCTAAAAAGGAAAATAAGATGAAGAGCATAGTTGAATTAATTTTCTTTGTGTGTCAGTTATGTTTGTTCTTTGGATCTCATCTTTTAAGTGATTTATACTCTGATTGTTGACAAAGCAGCATTTTTAACTGATTCTTTGATCTCTGAAATTTATTTGTAGTTATCACTGAGGTCTGTTCTTACTATAAAATCAGCAGGTACAAACTAACATGGAAAAATAGGTTTAGGTTATGTTGTACCATTTTCCTAATTCTTCATCCTTTCTCACTGTATTATGATTTGCATATTGTTGAATCTTGGGTTTAGGTTAGTAACTCATCATCTGACCAGCCTAAAGAAGACTTAGACTATGTGTAAAAAAAATTATAAATAAGAAAAAACCTTAAAAATAGGCAAAAAAGGCAAGCAAATGATTAAAGACCCTACAGGTGTTTGTAGAAGGAACCATTATGCACAAGAAAGTTATGAAAGCATTGATACCAAAAAAATTTTGAAATTTCTTATGTAATTATTTTCTGTTACTAAGATTGATGAGGTAAAACATATGTAATTAAAAAATGATGCAGATTGCAATCTGTGTAAAAGAGCAGACTGGAACCATTGAAACACGGGCAGTTGGAAAAAAAAGTGATGTTCCAAACGGCAAAAAGATAATTAAAAATATAGCAAAATAGATACAAAGGAAATCTAGGATCTGATGGAAATTTAAGATATATATTTATTCAAGTGCTGGCCACTGAAAGGATATTTTATGATGAATGCTGAATTATTTCAAATAATAAGTAATGGAACAGTAATAATTTCTGATTTTAATGCAACGGGTTTTTATCTTTTTATACTCATTTAAAGAAATTATCTAGAATGAGAGTAAGCCCCCTTAGGAACTGAGTATAAGCTGAAGCTGCTTAGAAAACCTACATATCACCTCCTGAGTAGAAAAATAGGTCGTAATCCTATAATTATACATGAACACAGCTTTTTTTACATGCAGTGGGAGTCCCAACTTGTTTTAGCAATTTAAAGTTTATCTTCTGATAGCACCTTGGGAGCTTCTTATGGTCAGTAATGGAGCCAAACCTCAAAGTTTCTTAGTCCTCACTCTGCTGTATTCTCATTAGTGTTCATGATTTACTCTGGTTATAGTTTACAGTAGAGGAGCTGAGAAAGTGTACCATTAAGGAAAATAATTAACATTTATTTTTTTAGCTTGTCATGAGTACCTCCCTTAAATGCATGAAGAGATTCTTTCCAGCACATGTAACCTCTTCAGCTTTCATGAACTCTCTACGGCTTCGAACAGAAACCAGTGCTTAGTTGATTTAAAGAGTGTGAGGGGGAGATGGAAAAAGAACAACTACTGTAAATATAACTCAAAAAATCATGACAAACTGGCTGGTTTAATGATTTTGCGGTTTCAGTAGACAATGTTCTGTCTGGCAAAAAGCTTTGTCAGAAGAAAACCACATAGCTTGTGGAAATGCCTTTCATTCTATCAGTATTTGTTTGTTGTGGGAAAGGAGGGGGGTGTTCGGCTTGGTTTTCGATTTTTTTGTTGTTGTTGTTTTGGTTTGTTTCTCCCCAAAGATTATGTGAATTATATTCATAGGCTGTTCTGCCTAAAAGCAGATGCCACTCTAGCAGAAGATAAAGCTGGCACAGGCAATGGGAATGCTCTTCCTGAATTGTATGCTGTCTTCAGCTACAGGTTAACTTGGTTCTCAAACAGTTCATAGAAGTTTGTACACCACCATTGATGAATCAGCTGAAGGGCTTGGCTTAAATGCAAGTTAGCCACAGCAGGAAAACTGTTTTTACTCACCTGGCAAGGGAGACACCATAACCAAGATGTGTTTTTTCCAGTCTGGAACTTGATGTGCTAACCCAGCTGAAGAAAAAGCTGAAAATAGTGGGGATTTTTGATAGTAGGTAGGTACCAAAGCATGCAGGTAATAAAATAAGTCACTTGAGAAGGAAGACAACTGATGATCTGTAACGCTAAATTTGCCATGTAGGAAAGGAGAAGTAATGTTAAGAAATTTTGAGTGACAGAGATGGGATTTACTCCTCGCAAATCTACCTTTAACGGTTAACAAAATTGGATTTATGATGAACTCAGAAAGTTCCCATCTTCCCATCACCACTGACCACTGTGATGTTTATTTTCAGTCACTTCACAGGAAAATAGCAACACTTCTACATTCTGGTTTATCCCCAGCATAAGGGCAACAAAAAATATTTTGAAAAGTTTTAGTAACAGATGACTGAATTCTGTAGATCTGAATCCTGGTTTCTGATGTTATTTTCTCAGTTAATATTGTTCTAATAATTTATATTGATGGCTATTATAAGAAGATTCTTATAGTTGCTTATTTTCCAAGTAACCATAAACATTGTATTCACTCAATAAATATATTTTTTCAATTTTTATAAAATATAAAAAAATTTATAAAACATAGATTTCATGCAATGTCTTGAATATCATTCAGCTAAGGAAATGTGATTAATTGCATTGACTGATTTGAATGATTTATATGAAGTAAAAGCCTGCAAGATTGTGACAATATCCAAATCACGAAAATTGTAAGACAAAGCCACTCTGGATGGTGTTGTTCGAGTTGAATTTTGCCCAGGATGTGGGCATGATGATAACTGATCCAACATACAGTCATTCCTACAGAAGAGTCAAAAAAACCCTTTCCTTGATATAGCTCATAATTAGAAGCAGGGATTCCTTTGCACTGCAGACATTAGCAAGGATAATTAAATAGGTTTTTTTCTACTGTCATTCCTCCTACAGAAATATAATGAAACCTTAGAGTTCAGATGCAACAGTGCCTTTTTCCTCATTATTGCAAATGAGTGTAGGCATAAAGCTGATAATTTTAATAACACG
Organism: Sakesphorus luctuosus; assembly: GCA_013396695.1. Lineage (NCBI taxonomy): Eukaryota > Metazoa > Chordata > Aves > Passeriformes > Thamnophilidae > Sakesphorus > Sakesphorus luctuosus. The sequence goes on from VWZD01006509.1 coordinate 368,998, forward strand.
TACTTGCATGCATTGCCCTACTGGTTTCCTTGCTCTGTGTGCAGGAGGGGATATGCATGATCAAAGCAAGGGATCAGTAACTTGCTCTGAGTTATTTATGTTCTTTGAAACAAGATGCTGTACTTCGAAAAGACTTCTGTGAAAACAAGAAAAGCCATTTTAAAAAGTGCATAGCAGAAGGCAGAAAGAGAAGTGACCTTTCTCAATTTACCATTAAAATCCTCTGCAAAACCAAACAAGATAACACAGTTAATTTTTGGATGTTGATGACTGAAACAGAGAATTTCAGCTAACTTTAAGTTAAGAAACAAGAACTTTGAGACAAAATCTATCTATGGGTGACAGTTTAAAGGAATCTGATTTTTCTAAATTTCAGACATGTCTGTAATAGTTTAACAAACCTAGAGTACATGATGATACGCAGTGGAACCATAGATTAACCTTTCAGGCTTTGGGATCAAAAGATTCATTATACTTTTCATTATTGACCTGAACCTGGAAGAGAAAACACTTGCCACTAGTTTTGAAGTAAGCACAGATCCAGCATTTAGTAGACACATCTCTGTGTGCCCCTTGTTATCGAACTAGGTTTTAAGCAATGAAGGTTGTAACTTCAAGTCTTTCCCAGTTTGTAATTGGTATAAATTCAACAGGTTCAGCCCAGAGGATCATCTGATTTTTGTAATTTAAATCAGTTGTAAATTTATTTCCACATGTATCTTCAAAGCATCTGTAAGTTTATTTTTTTTTCTGGTAGTTGGCAACAAATGAGCTATGAAAAGGCTTTGTTTGAAGATCACATCTCTAAAACTACTGTTTTAACACCTTGCTTCCATTTTGCTGATGTGCACTTTTCTTTCTGTTCCATTCCATACTGAGAATTGCATCTGTGGAAGGAAAATTAAATCACACATGAATATGTCACACTACATCAACCTCTTCAATGATATTGAGGAAAAATGCTACATAAATGCTAAAACTTCTCCACTGCATGTGATAGCTGATAATTCATAAAACGACTAGAGATGTTTCTACATATATGAAAACTGAAAAATTAGTGGTCGAGGCTTGAAGTATGAATCCTAACTTATGCCAGTTATACAACTAATGCAACTAACTCAGCAAATGTATCTGGTGTTAAAAATGCAAAGTTAGCTGATTAGGTTCAAACCAGTATGAAAACAACAAGGAAAGTACCAAAAGTCCTAAGAAGGAGTTGTTATCAAAATTAGGGTAGGTAGGTAATTAATTTTAAAGAAAATATTCCCCTGAGTTTGGAGAAAAATAATTTGGGCAAAAAAAAAAATAAGGTGCCTCATTGTGATTCATTGTGGCAGAAGGCAGAGGGTGAGCAATGAAGAAAAGGATGAGGGAAGAGATTTTCTCTATTGCTTGTAATGGCCTTTAGAAATCTACTGGGAACAATTTTGTTTTCTTAAACTAACTGCTCTAAACTGCCTGACTGCAGTCCTGACCTATCATCAGAGTAACAGATAATGTCATAACACAGATCCATCACAATTTATTGTCCAAATATATTACATATATTTTACTCTTTTCTCTCAGTGTTCTCCAGCAGTCTGAAGCTGTTTCTGACGACAGTTCTGGAAAATGAAAAGGTCGTGGAATGTGTGGGAACCAAGAGCCTGGGACACTACTAAACAGTCATAACTTGAAAACTGTGTCATCCGTGAAATAAGACATGCCTCAGTTTATATTGTACTGTTTAGGTTAGAACATAAACTGTAGCACATGGAAATTTCTCCATATGCACTGTGCCAGTGCCTAGGATTAAAGCTGGAGGCTCAAGTCTCTAAGTTTGGAACTAGGAACCACAAAATCCCACTCAGTCATCACCTATCTCTCCTCTACAATTTAAAGAAGAACTTACTTTTTTACATTGAAGTTCCCCTGTTGCTTGAAGTTTCATGCCTGCATAATTCAGAAACTGGATTGCCCACAGTGCTTACATTTTGCTTTTATTTTATTTTTTTTTGCCTAAATAAATTGTGAAATGAACAATAGGGAGTTCTGAATAGAAAATCATTCTGAATAGAAAATCAGTCTGTAAATACTGTAATATGAATATAGTGAAGTAACTGGTAATCACTATGTATTATAGGCAAGTCTAGTGATAACTTGAACAGGAGCTAGAAGTCAAAAAATCATCTTTTGTACTCATCACCAGCCACTTCTTTTTTTGTGACTCTGGATAAGCTGCAGAGGCACAATTTCTCACAGGAGCAAGTTATAAAATAGAATTTAGAGCATTGCTCCACTTTTGAGAAACTCTGTGAAGTCATATGGTTCAAAACCACAGAAAATTTGCAAGTAGTTTGGAAGGTGACACCTCAGGTCAGGATTGTGCATGGTGCATTCTTAGATGCTTAGAAGGCAGCTTGATTTTAACTACTTTTCATTGTCAGGCCTCAAGGTAAAGTTTTCAACAGATAATTATGGCAAAAATTGCCCAGCTCTTTCTCATTCTGAGACTGAGAATTAGAATCATGTGGTGATCAGAAGTTACCTTCAGGAAAGGATTTTGAGGCATTAAAATGTGTATCACTGGGAATCAGAATCATCCCACAGAAATGCTGGTGCTTTTGGGGAAGAATAATAAAAAGGGATTATTGTCCTTATGTCTCTGTTATCAGATTTCATCAGGAAAGAATGTTTAATCACTGATCATCACTTCTTAACTTTCAATTTTGGAAACTAAACTATTCTTCTGACTTTTTTTAGTTTTGTTGTTTTGTTTTTGC
>VWZD01006509.1:407136-436455 GCA_013396695.1 Sakesphorus luctuosus
TTTCCTAGGAGAGACAATATTTTTAAAACTAGAAAATGAATTTAAATGTCAGCTTAAACATATTGATTAAAATATACCGTATGAAGACTAGTGACAGTTTCATACAGTGGGAGCACAGTTTTATATTCATTATGTTTTGATTTAGACTTCAAGAAAATGCTGGGAGGAACTATCATTATACTGACATGCTGATTTTTGATCTTTTCAGAAAACAAGTATAACACAGAGAAACAGTATATGATACACCAGCTATAAGTAGCATGCTTTTAATTATGTGCTATTACTTCAGAAGGTCTTCACAGTGTCCCTGTGGATTTTTATCACTGTTTAAGACAGCTTATTTGGTTCCTTTTCTTTACAGTAAAGCATTGGGTTGAGAATTCAAAGTAGCAGTGGGTGTTCTTCTCAGCTACACTACTGATGTGGTATATGATTTTGAGTGAGTAGTTTTATGTATCACTTTCTGTAATGAGTACACCTAATTTCAGATATTATTTTCACCACCATATCATACTGAGATAACTGTTTAGCTAATGCACATGATACTCTTTAAATATTAAAATTTCTGGAGAAATCTGCTTTGTCAGTGCAAATCAAAATTATCAGTGACTATATTGTTAATATTTCTCTTAAAGCTGAATGCAACATAGCAATATGTTGAAGTGAAATTATTGTAATGCTGAAGTCCTTTTTATTTATATCAATATTTTAAACAAAGATATGTTAACCAAGAAAGTAATTTATCACAGTGAATTTCTTATTGAAATAGACCTGCTTTTTTGATTCATTTGATATCATAAAAACTGTGACTAAGACTAAACAGGTCATGAGCTTGAACATAGACCAACTTCTAATTTTGTACGCCTCTTAATATTTTATATAATGTAAATGCAAACTAAATATCAAAACCAATTTCTAATAACAATATTATGCCGAGTCATTTTGCCAACTAGTTCCTAATACAGAAGTAAAAACTATTACAAAGATATTGCTTAAAGAAAATGATAAAAATTTAAAAAGACAAGTTTTAATGATGTGGAAAAAAATAAAAATATGTACAAAACTTACTTTTGTGAAGTTCTATGTGACGGGGGAAAGAAGCCATTTTTAAAATAATACTATCTTCTATTTTGCAGTGTCTGGAGACAATTGTTGTAGAGAAAAATGTATAAACCAGTCAGGTGAGAGGCTAAAGAAGGAAAACACTGCCTTCAATTTCTAGACAAATCACAGGGGAAAATAAAAATTAAGAGCAAGACTTCCAAAAGAGTACACTGAACACACATAGGGAATCGATGGGGAACTGCATTTATCAAGTTAGTTTGTCAAATCCCACGTGATCTTTCAGTAACACAACATATCGATACATGAAAGTGATTTGTTGAACTTTCTACAGAAACCCATAGCAGAGGAAGGAGCTTTGTTCTAGCTACCAGAATGTGACACAAGTGCCTTACTAGCACAAGTACACAGTATAAGAGTTGACAAGAGTTCACAGAAAACTGATTTCTCTGCTTGAACACTGGTTCACAGTGTTTTGTTAGATGGATGAAAGCAGTCAAAACAGTCTATAAGCTTATTAATCATAGAACTGGACTTTCAAATAGTGCTGCCTGTGCACACACAGCGAATGAAGCTGGCCTCATATGAATTTCTTATGAGTATTGACTGATAATATGATATCTCTGGTCTCACATGCTATGATTAGACAGGCTTTCCTCTTTAAGCACTTTAACTTCAGAAGCTTAGTGTGTTATCTGCAAAAGCTATTTTGAAATAGACCTAATTTAAAGGGATAGGTTTTAGGAAGGAAATAGGAAGGAGGTGTCTTTGGGAGGAGGTCTGAATCCTTGACTTCAGAGCCAAGCATTAACTTATTTTTTAAATGCACCATTGTTCTTGAAGACCCTATATCAAATAAAGAGTCTTCCACACTCTGCTGCTGAAGTTTATGGCCCAAGCGAAACCATCCCCAGGCTGTAACACAGTCCATATGGCTGGCTGTTTGAAGTGTGCTTAGTACTCCATTAGGGATTCTCGATTTGTACTTCTCAATCTGATTTCGATAAGACACAGGTTTCCTTTAGTGGCCTGACCTGGTGCAAACACATAATAGATTAATTCTATAATAAATTATGGTGGCAGTAAAGATTTCTGGACCATTTTGCCTTTTAAGTAACAATTTTTTTTTATGTACTCTTATAAAGCTGAACCAATGTTTCATTTGTAGCTCACTTTATGTATATACAGAACTACTTGAAACTTGGGAATGTAATTTTGCACTGTGTGCATTACCTCTGAGTGTATTCCATTTTATTGTGTTTCTGGAGCTACTGACACATTTTGAGGACTAAGAGCTTTCTGAAACAACATTATGCCTAGAAATATATTGAGCTGCTATTCAGGAAACTCCATCTGATTTCTCTCTTAGCAGTGGCATAACTCCACTATTTCTATATGCAAAACTGCATTTCTATGAAGTCCATTATTACCTTCTACTTGTATGTATTGTTTTCACATTATACTGTTATTTTCAACAACCAAGTTTATTTTAGATTTATTATCTACTTAACACTTTATATAGTTCTGCTGCCATTTCTAAATCCTCTTGTAGAGAAGGAGTAAACTATGTTATTTTAGGCTTCAATGCTGGTCAGAGTTGACATCTCTCCTCTTAGAGACACAAAGATCCATCTCCTTACTTTATCTCAGGACTTCTCACAACTAGCTAAGTTTGCATGGCAGGAAAGGTAAAAACTGGGAAGGCTTTGCTTTTGACAAAAGGATAGCTCTTAACCAGAAGTACCACACAAAATAATCAACAAGACACAGAGTTTTGATGTTATTTTTCTGTTTCTTTTAGGTCACATGCCCTAGAAGACACATCTGTGAAGGTGCTCTGTGATCAGACCACTCCACAAAACCTCAAAGAACACTGACAGTGTCAAGAAAGTGAACTGTACAGTGCTCTTGGTAGCAAGAAAATGCAAAGTCATCGGAACGTCTACCATTTTATCAGCTGTCTGATGAGATTTATCAACACACATTAGAAAGATGCATCTATACCTCACATAAAAGGATGAAAGAAGAGCAGAAAACATGAAATGAATGAAGGGGAGGAGGGGACATTGTGGGTTTTATGGAAGGACATAGAAAATGCAGATGTAGAAGAAGCTAAGACAGAATCTGAAGAAAAAGGAGAAAGATCTACACTACAAGTAGAGTATTTCAGGTGTAGATGGTCTGGAACCTCAGGCACCCTGTAAGAAGGGAGGAAACAGTGAATAAGGATAAAAGTGAAAGATGCATAAAAAGGAAAGAGGAAAAGATATATAGGATGTTAGAATAAGAAGATTATAGCACAAAAAAAAAAGAATATTATACACAATACTAAAGGAATAAAATCTACCAGCAGAGAACAAGGATCCAGCAGAATTAATAGGTAAAGACTGATGCCACATACTAAATACTTTAGGTTATTTATAATGACCATGAAAGAGAGAGGATTTCCTGAAATGCACATGGACTTGTGATCATTAGAGAGGAATAAAATGACAAGTCCAAGTACATAACTTATAATTTTCCAATATAAATTTATGAAGAGAAGCAAAATGTTGCTATATTAAATACAATTAGCATTTCAATTTAATTTAACCTTTATACCAAGATAGAGATAATCTCTTTATAATCAGCTGAAATTATCTTTTCTAAAGATGGAAGAACTTTTTGTGCATTGACCAATGGCTTTCAGAAAACTTTGACTTTTCTTATTAAATAACATGTTTCTTATTTGATCTTAAAACAAAGCCTCAGTCATCATTATAAAGAATAGGACACTGGCTGGCAGTAGTAGGGAAGGATTTTTGTAAATCATTTAGTAAATCCATGCAAGTAAAAGAATGTTGATATTCATTGCCGAGTCCTGATCTTACAAAAGGTCATTTTGTGCATGAGCAATCCCAATGAACCCATGGTATTCTTCCCAGTATAAAAATTGGTGCAGAGAAATGTGCAAAATGCTTGCATAACCTTTTTAAAATTCTCACTTTCTAAAAATAAACCAGTGCTACTGTATACGTCATCTCCAATACAGATTATTGTGACTTGCATTGATTAGATTAAATTGGTTTACTTTTCAAAGTAACTAAATAGATATTTATAGTACTAAATAGATATAACTGCATAGATTCTTTTCCCAACTTTCATACATTTAGGAATACTTTGGCAATTAATTCTGAACTTCAACAGAGCTGTCTGATGATTCAGCAGATTCAGCTGACTACCTGTGGAAAATTACTTTTCATCATTCACATTCTCAGCATTTTCCATAAACACTCTCTTTGAGATGAATTTGCATTGTGCTTGGAAAGTCATCAAGTGAAAGGAAAGAATAATCACTTAAACAGGATTGTGATTTTTGAGTGTTAGATATTGAGATAGACCAATCTGATAAGCACTTTCAAAAATCTAGTTTCATTTTCTTAAAAGTATGAAATCAAGGAAACAGTACCAGACATACCTAAAATAAAGATCCATTTAAATATGTGGGGGTTTTAAGCACTGTATTAGCTGAGTATTTATACCACTGGAAACAGTGAAAATTATCATTACAATGATATTCCTGATACAGTGCATGGGACAAGGGAATTTTTTGAAATAATTCTTGCCTCCTACATATGAGTTATTTCTATATATTGAAGACATCACAGTCTGATTCAATCCTGCCTAAAATGGGCAGCTAGTAAAGTCATAAAATAGGACATTAGTAATTCAAGCTGTCCATTGGGAGAGGAGCCACTGTCTTTTGTGGAGCTGGGGCAGATTAGGCAGCTGTCTCAATGTGTCTCAGCTTTGACCAGCTATGTCAGACAGGCCCTAAAATTTTTGCCATAATTCCAGACCAGTTTCTTTCAGAATTTCAGAAGAAATTGCGCTTTGCACATTTGTGCTATTAGAGTTTGTTTTTCTCTCTTCACAACTATCAAGATAGAACAGACTTGGACAAAAAACTGCACAATTAGTTCAGAGGGGTTCTGAACTCAAAGGTGCTTTCAGTCCATATATGTTTTTCTTCTTGTCTTAATTTGTGTTCACAAATATATTTTAACTGAATAAAGCCTTCAACTAATAAATTATTTCCCCTAAGGAATACCAGATAATAATTATAGTGATTGGGCATGGATTTTTAGTTTTTGAGTACAAAAATTTGGGTTACTTAAAGCTTCTTGAGTGATGTCATATTAGTTTCTTTTATCTTTTAATGTGTGTTAACACTCGATTATTGCATATTGTTGTGGATTTTCCTTCCTCCCTCACAGGAGGATAATAACAATGTCTGAAGTAGGATGATTTTATTATCTCAGTATCAGAAGGTGCTTCAGAGGACTCACCTGCAACTTAAACCATGTTTGTTCTTGGAACTTTTCTCTTTGGAACTGATTTGGATGCACAACCAATTCTTCCTGGGTGACAGGAGATCCATGGGACCTTTGTAGGGACAAACCTTCCCATTGAAACCACCATCTGTGATTGGCTTTTCCCCCAAGAACAATGGAAGAAACTTAAAAGAAAGAGGCAAATTTTGAGCCATAACTTTCATCATTCGTCAGGCTTAAAGATTGCTCTTACATCTCAGTTGGCTCCAAACCAGCTGAGAAATAGATTCACTAATGAGAAATAGTATGTGTCTTAGAAAGCCAGAGTCATTGCAGTGAACTTTGCTGAGTATACAGCTGGGGATAGCAATGTCATGTAGAACAGAGCATCTTCTGGCTACTGATTGAATGAAACAGTACAAAATATGGAACTATATTCCCTGAGTTTCCCTGGACAAGGAAATAAAAATTAATTATTGTTCCTGCATAATTATTCATATTTGTCGCCATGGTTCTAGATAATCCGCTAATAATTACAATTTTAAACAGAATGTGCTGGTTTAGAGGTAAACCAGCAGGAGAAATGAGCTCAACACAAGAGAGATTATAAGTCAGAGCTACAATTTAATAATAATAATACAGTAAATACACTGACAGAAAAGGAGATTGCTTTCAACTCCCAAACCCCAGCAGTGTAACCCAGTGCCCCGGGGTACAAACCCAAAGGGGTTTGTTAGCCCTTGTGATGAGACCCACGTGGTTCCCCCAAGTCCAAAGCAAAAGGAAGTGAAAAACCTGTTGGTGCAGGTGATGGCTGTAGTCTGGTCGATAGTGGTGGTCTCCTCCTGTTGAGGTCCTGCTGCTCCTCTGGATCCGACAAAAGGTTCCTGAGGTCTTCTTACCCATCCCTTATGTACCCTCAGGGAGCACCCAGTCCCTCCCCCAGGGCGGGGACTCACACAATGGGTGATTAACTCTGTGAGTCATGGGGTATTTTTGAACTGTTGATGGCCCATTAGCAGCTACACCTCCTCAGGCTGGGAGTGGAGGTGCTAACGACTCCCTGGGAAGCTGCTGCAAATGGGCCATTGACCTTGGGAATGAATAGAGGGGGTAGAATACACAGCTTTGATCACCCCCACACGGTGACAACTGGTCCCACCTGCTGAACTAGGACACAGAATAAATATGGCCCTTTTTAAATGTCCTGGTTTATAAATCTCTGTGTGTGTAACAGAACATGCAACAGGTTAGATCTTTTCTTTCCTGAGGGCTGCAGGATCATTCCCACAATGCTCCCAAATCCATAGAAAAGACATATTCATTTTACCTAAATTTCTCAGAAGGTTGTAATTGAAATCATGTATCACAATAGGAAAAAAAAAAGTTTACTTTCATAGAATTATGAGTGCTGATTGGTGAGGAAATTTTTATCACAGTTTAAAGCAAATTTCAGTTCAATTACTTTTGACCAAATATTTGGGATAGCCTTATTTTTTAATTTATTTTTATGAAACCTCAAACACCTCTCTGAGGTGCAGCATAAAGTAAAATTGGAAATCAATAGTTTTGTTTGGTGCAGTTTCAAAACCTTGGAAAAATAGTTGATAACTCATTCTGAATCTATATAATTGTATGGACATTGTGTATTTTTAAAACCAAGGATTATGCAAAGTAGTTTTCCATGAAAAAGGAGGTGAAAGGCAAACTTGTAAGTGATCTTGAGAGAGAGGAAGAGCAGGGGATGGTGGTGGAATTCCCATATACTCAGAAACATAGTCTCAAGTAAGATTCGTAAAGTTATTTTTTTGATAATCAACATAAACTTTATCCATCCATTTACAATAAGCTGTGTTGAAATGTGAAATTTTCCTAAATTCATTACAATTATCATTATATTAATTTGCAAAAACTTTTGTCTGCTTTATATCCAAGTTGAGACCTGTAAAAATACTTCAGGCTTGTAGTAGTCTTATAGAGGACAGAGTTTATCCTAATTTCTTTTTCCCTATACCTCATTTGGCATCACCAGGTAATAATGAAAGAGTTTGAAAAATTACCTTTGCATTTTGGTGATCATTTACACAATTTAGCTGGAATCTGAAATTATTTGTTTAAAAAAAGTGCCAATGAATTGCTGAGCAGAATTAAGTGTTTAGTATATGTTTTGCAAGGAAATTCTGAAAAGAGAATATTTGTTTTAAAAAAAATAGTCTCTGGATGGTGAAGATTAACTTTAAATAAAATTAATATAACTTGTAGTTTAGACTAGCGTCTCCCTGCTGAATCAATAATATTCAATGACCTGCTTAGGGAAGTGCTAAATTCCAACAGCAGTGGAACTTAGTGGATTGATGTCATAATGGCTGTGGGTTCTACACACCTTTTCAAAACCAAGAGCACAAACACTTTGACCTGGAGCTAAGTCCTAAATTCAACCTAGGTGTCTCAGGCAAAAAGAAACATTCTGCAGAGCTACAATTGTGCTACATTTATGGATTTGTGCCCTTGACTGGCCACACTTTGAGATGACAAAAGGAAGGGGACAGTCCTGTGCATGGTTAAGGATAGAATTGATGATCCTTATAGATCCTTTCCAGGTCATCGTATTCTGTTATTTTGTGATTCTGTGAAGAATTTTTGTGCTTTTTCCTGCAGATCATGTTCCTAATCTAAAATGAAAAAGTAAAACAAAACAAGGAAGAAGGGAAAAAACCCTAACCATATAAAAGAAAGGAAACCTCCCTCACCACCCCACCCCCACCCCCCCCACACCAAAAACAAAACAAAACAAAACAAAACGAAAAACTTGGGAATATATTACTAATAAACCCATGAGATTTAAATCCAAAAAAATTAACTTTAATTATAATGTAGGATGAGAAAGCATGTCCAGATGTAAATAAAAGTAAAATCAGGTTAGAATATAACACCATCTAGGGCAGTACTTATCTCCATTAATGGCTAATTCACAGGTGCCTAGAGGAGAATATAACAACATGGGAAAAAACTCAGTAATATTTCTCAAAAATAGCCACACAGCTCGAAGCAAATTTTGTATCGGGGAATTCTTTAGCCAGCAATTGTCTTGTGTCAAAACCAGTTTTTTGTGCATGTTAACACAACGAACTGTGACATTAGAATTTCCTCATCCCTTGTTTTCTGTCATGTTGGGTTTTGTCTTTCTTCTTGTGTTTTACCCTATTTAATACTTCCTTATATCAAACCTTCTCCTAATATTTCTAGTTTATCTGTCTTTTCAGGAGGAGTGAACTCGGGCATCAGATAGATTTATATACAGGATTTTTCTTGGGTTATTCTCTATCTCTTTCCTAATAATTTCAGTATTATTTGCCTACTTCTGATTACTGAGACTATATTTTCGTAAAAATACATATCATACTACTAAGATCTTGCCTCTGGGGGACAAGAGACCATTACTTTATTAGCAAGGTCAGAATTGCTTTTCTCATGTGCACCACTAATGAATTGGTGCATCCATCTGCAATGAATTTTGTCTGCCATTCTAATGTTCAGTCACTTTCTCTACTAAGGGTCTTGTGCAGTTCTGCTCTACAGACTTTTTTCTTTACTGCTTTGAATAATTTAGTGCCAGCAGTAAACTTCATCATCTGAGTAGTCACTTCTTTCTATACATTGTTTTTGAACATATGCAGACTTCAAGGGAAGACACAGACATTCATGAAGAAATCAACCTGTAATTTTTATTCACTATGCAAACTGATCATTCACCATGCTTTGTATTTTAGCTATGTGAGGATCTTCCATTTTATATTATTTTAGCTTTTTATTCTTTACAATCTTTGCTGAAGTGCTTTTTTCCTTCAAAGTTTCCGAAATCCATCTAACACAGAGAACAAATGGGGTTTGCTATTGCAATTTGTAATTGCCAAGGAAATGGAAAATTTTGCCAAACTTTATCAGCTCATACAAAAATGTGAAAAAACTTTTTTGTTTGTCAAATCTTTTTTATGGTCTGGCATTCAGAAATCCCCTGATAATTAGATTCTGGAAAAGAGATAGAAACACCTAATCTAACAGAAACAAGAAGAGAATTTGCCAAGAGCATAATCTCTTGAGAGGGTATAATGAGAGTAGTGAGGTTCTGGGAAGGTCATCAAAGTCAATAATGAGTCAACAATGAAAGAGTTGCTTAAAGAATGCTACAGAGGTCACAACAAATTATTCTCAGCCAGTGAAAAGGTAAGTTTGAGAGATAGTAAAATATTTTCAGTGGAGCAAGCAAAGACCAGAATTACACTGATGAAAAAAAATAATAAAAAAGGTAAAAAACCCAAGACATGTGGGAATGCAGTAAAGGAAATTGTTAAGTACAGAAGAAGGAGAGGGACTTGGCATTTGAACACAGTGGGCAGAAGAAAATAAATAAGTGACTAGGAAATTTATTAGGGAATAAATAATTAACTGTGAGGGCAATCAACTCTGCAACAAGTGGAGGTAATTAAACATTCAGAGGAGCAACAAGACTGATAATTTGAAGTATTTGAAATCAATTACACAATTAAGCAGTTGATAATGAGGCAATTTAGGGAAAATAGATCTACAGACTATAGAAATAGCTTGTTCTAATCGACAGTTATTTATTTTGGAATCCAAGAGGAATAAGGTACTTACCAGGTAATAGTCTTTTATGGAGAATATAGAATGAAGGCAATATAGGGAGCCTATCCCCTTAATGGTGCACAGCCCCATAATGGGTAGGTCCCAGAAGAGGGCAGTGGTGCTCCACAGAGACCCTAAAACCATGGTGGACAAGGGTTTTAACTTCTTTGATCCAGTGCCTTTCATAAACAGGTACTTGCCTGCACAGGACTGAAGTCAGGAACAAGGTGCTGCAGAGTCGTATTTGAACCAGGATTCTCATGGAGATGTAAGGTCCTCCTCCAACCCAGGGGTGAAAATATTTAAGGTTTCTGTCCTCTGATACATCTTTATTGTTAGGGGGTGGCACTTTTTAATATACGGTGAGCACCGAGCTTCCATACCACATTAGTGCTTATCTCATTTCTCCTTGTCTAAAAGGACTTGATACAAAATGACTTGCAGCATTTGGCCTTCACTGGAGAAATGGTTCACTGAGATTCCTGGGGTCCTGCTATAAGTTATAGCAGCTGTAATTTCAGCCACTTTATGGAGCAGTCCATTTGTGTCTGCTCCAGTTCCTAATGCTATCAGCCAGTCTGTAAAATGATCCTAATCTATTACATTTAAGTCATTTGAGTCATCTTTTTGAAGATTGTTGAGTACAGAGATACCCATAAGGAAACAATGTAAGTTTTCCATATACCACATATGTTATATGTCTGTTGAAATGTACTGCACACATTTAAAAAAGTGACAGTATTAAAAAACTGACAACTTTTCATGACCTTTTGTATTATAACACATTTTAAACATATGGTAGGATTCTGTTCTTCATGGATGTGTTAGATACAGTATGAATATTTCATGAATTGTATGTGCATGTGAAAAACAATTTGAACAAGAAACAAGAAATTCAAGAAAACACATTAGCCTTTTTACGTTTAAAGTTGGAAAATAGCTACTGATTAAACATAATAAATATTTATAGAAAAATATTTCTTGAGAAGCAGTGAAAATCAAGAGGTAAACCAGTAAAATCAAAATTATGGTGCATTGGCACTCTTTACTTTTTGCTCTAGGTTTTACTATTAATTTTAGTGTGTGGCATGTATTGTTACTCCTCTTCACCTCTCTTTCTTTTGTATTCTTTGCACTGTATTATTTAAAATACAAGCTCTTTAAATCTTATGTAGGTACCTTGAAGCAGGTATCATTTACCATACTCAAAGTTCAGAGCAATTACAATTAAATGTTTGCCATATCACAAAGTATTTTATGTGTATCATAGGAGATTCCCTCTGTTATGCATGCAAGAATAAAAGGTAAGAATATATTCCCTTGTCAGTGTTGTTGTACGGAACCTGTTTCTTACATTTTGGTCTTTCAGCTAGATATTGGGCAATGTCCAATATATTGTAGTTAGGCTGCTTATACTGACAAGACAGGAGCAGAGTGTAGTGCAGATTTGCACATTAAAGAGTACTGATGTCTAAAGTCAAATATGCTTTAGATAAATATGCAAATAATTTGACAGAGTCTTTGGAGATTTAAAGGCACATTCACACTGTAGTTATGAAAGGAGGTGTTACTGCAGAACTTACAATTTAGAATTAGGACCTCAATGTTTTGGTTTTCCAAAGGACACTTGCTTGTGCCTCATGTTTCTTTTGGAGCTATTTCTCTCAGGTTCTCTAAAAGATAATGTTGATATATTGCTTAACTTCTTTCATGAATCTAAAAATTAGAAAATGTCTGTGTTTGTTTTCCATTGAAAAATGTAAACAACTGCTTTGACAGACAAAAGTATTTTGGGCTTCATATGACAATGTCAATTTGTATTGTATTTGCTCGGCAAGGCTATGGGAGGAGGAAGGCTACAGGGATGGCTTCTGTGAGAAGCTGCCAGAAGCTTTCCCCATGTTTGAGGGAGCCAATGCCAGAGGGCTCCAAGGCAGATCCACTGCTGTCTGAGTGCAAGCACATCAGCAATGGAGATAGCTCCTCTGGGATAATACAAGGGGGAAAAGCCCCAAAAAACAAGCAACAGCACAGCAGTTGTAATGAAAGAAGAGTGGAATATGTGAGAGAAACACCCATGTAGACACCAAAATCAGTGATGAAGGAAGGAGAAGGGATGCTTCAGGTACCAGATCAGAAATCCACCTGCAGCCCCTGGAGAACCCCACAGAAGAGCAGATGAATGCCTGAAGGAGACTGATCCGATGGGAAGCCCATGCCAGAGCCATTGGTTCCTGACGGACTACACCCCGTGGGAAGGAGCCACACTTTCATTTTCTTTGGGCAAATGCAATTCAATGGGTCATGAAACAGATAAAAAGAGTACACTGAAGCATAAGGGACTACGTGAAAATGCAGGTACGAAGCTTGTAGAGCATGGCAATTACTTTCAAATATCTTAGATAGCCCCTCCCACTCTCCCTATTTGACAGGCAGCTGTAGATTTAAGGACACAGATGTGCATTCCTCAAAGAAATCATTAAAAGGAAGATAAAATTGTGTGCAATGTTCAATTTAGGGGTGATTTTGATGGGACTCCTTTAACTGACTGACACCAAATTCAGTTCACGAATTCTGTGTCATGACCTCATAATTTTTTTCCCAAATAGTCATCTTATATGTGTGGTTCTGACAGTTTATATTTTATACCGAATTCCTTCTTTGAGGAGGACGATACTTGAAGATGAACAAGAATAAAGGAACTATATCACCATTTGCAATTTTATTTTAAAAAAGATGTCACAACTATTGAATCAATACTGGCACGGCAGTTTTCAAAACAACTTCTGTAGCCATCTGTGTTACTGAGCAAAAGGAATAATAAGCTTTCAAGTAAGAAATTTTACAGAGCAGAGAGAAGTTCTACTGAAAGAGATAAAAAGTGGAAAATTAATGGGCAATTCTCATACTTAGAAAATTATTGTGGTAGGACCAGGCTTACAAAAGCACATATGTGCCCTTGTTAAATGCCTTTAGCATTAACTTCAGCCATGCAGTTACTTTTATTTATCCTTCAAGAGACCTGTCCTGCTATCTATGTGCATGCATAATAATGTGTCTGGTTTATCATTCTGGCTTGAGCCAAACTTATGTCCTCTAAAAATTTGAAAGAATTAACTTTTTGAATGTTCCCTGCAAAAGAGTATTACTACTTATGTTGACTATCTTAGAGAATTAATTTTGGGGGCAAATCAGTAACTGAATTACAGGAGTAAAAAAAAAAAAAATAAAAGTCAAAACCAGTTTATATAATGATTTACTGAATCCTTTGAAGGGTTTCATGGTAGAAATTTTGTGCTCAAACTTGAGTTGTACCTCAAATATGTCTCAAGGCAATGGAGACAGGTAAACCATAAATTACTTAGAGAAAAATGAATGATCAACTATGAGTTTGTCTTCATTCCGTTACAGTCATGTCACTGTCTTAGAGTGAAGGATTATATATATAGTTATTGTTTGGTTTATGTCAAGAGTAACCGTAACTTTATAGCTGTCATTGGGTTAAAGTACAATATGCACTTTAACTATGTAGAGGACATAGATGGCAGTCCTAGCTTTGCTAACAATGAGGACAGGTGGACAGATGGTTTAAAAAAAGCTTATAGTTTTAATGAAAAAAAGTCCTGTCATACAGAGGCATGGCAGTGTTCTGACCCTGCAGTAAAATGCAGGCTCAGGAGCATCACCTAAGACACATGGAAAACTCCATCAGCTGAAGGGCAATTTTACCTGAACTGTTCTTAACCACCACAGTATTGCCATAACTTTCCATAGAAAGATTACTCATGGAATTTAGGATGACAATAAAGTCCCAGTTTATTACATCAATACAAACACAGCAATATGCAAATAATTATGTCTGTGTATGTGCATAAAAATATAAAGATGAGGCTGTCTGTGTACTGATTCTCTTCCAGTGCTCCTAGCAATGTCGCTAATGGGACTACAATAAAAGAACTATGTGTCATGTTTCCCCCTGCATAGACCTGTGCATTTTTGCAGAATTGCTTCCACCTGCTGCTGCAGTAAATGCTGCCTTTCCTGGTGCAATCTGGTGAAGGTCACTAAGTGGTGAATGCTAGAGGGCTGTAACATATCATAGAGGAGAGAATGAGTGACCTACCAAGGTAAGAGAAGGCTAATGGGTAATGTATTTGCTCAGTTCAAGTAACATCAAAAGTCCAGTTGGATTCAGCCAACAGAGAGTCTGTGCCATGTGTCCCTTCAGAGCGATACAAAACTCCACAGGATGAGGGTGGGAGTCACCTCATCTCTGTGGGATGTTAGCCATGTTCTGTGGGGCCTGGAGGCAATGAATTCCTAAAGTTCCTCAACTCAATTTCCTGCTGTGGTTCCATGGCTCTGTGATGTAATATTCCAAGGCAAAAATTTGCTTTTCTGTAATCTGTCTCCCTTGGAGCCTGAAAGCATGTTGAGGAAACATAGAGTTGATGCAAAGTTACAGAGAACAAGATATAAAACGTTGAAACTTCTGTAGTCTAAATGTATGTTACCTTTTATCTTGCAAGTTTGGTGCAGCTTTTCAAGCAGCAAGATGACCTCTGGTGCTGTAATTAGATGTAAATCACATCAATAATTCCTTTGGAATTAATTTTCTACGTGTAATTGCAATATAACTTCTATTAGCTTTATGCTCTTTGTGACTAGCCTTTCACTTCAGTTTCTGTGTTATAGCAGGTTTTTATTTTTGTGAGTTTAATCCATGTTCCATTAGTATTTTAATTACTGTAATACAGTAAGAGTGTAACAGAGACTGTAGATATAGTCTGTTAAACACAGAAGACTTTTTAATAATGGTTCTCAATGACTATCTGCATTTCAATTTATCACAAAATGTGTGTTTTCTCTACAGAATATTTACAAAACCTGGCTATTTCAGTTATGTAAATTTTCTAACTCTATATTATTTAAGGCAATATTCTGTTTTTTTTTTTTAATTTTTGAGTTATAAAACAAGTAATGTTAATAAAATATATTGATATATGCAGAAAGTGTGTAAGATGTTAGAAAACTAGGTAGAGAATGAAAGAATTCACAGAGAGCTTGTAGATAATTTCTGGAAGAACTTAAGCATCTCTGAGAAGAATTTGGAAAGCCCAGTCTGAAAGGAAGAAAAGATAAAAAATAATATCTGCAAGGTAGTCACAAAACTGTTACTAACACTGATGGAGGAAGCATATGGTGTGGTGTGAAAGAGTAAGATAAATGCCCTGACTAAAGGTTGCTGGTTTGCCTACCCACAGAGAATCACAGGGATTGGGAGGTCACAGAAAAGTGCCACAGGTAAAACTCCAGAAGCACATGAGTTGAATTGCTGAGACTTTCTTTGATTCATCACAGAGATATTAACAGGGTGTCCTAGTTTTGTCTGAAATAATTTTCTTTCTACTGATTGGTACAGTGCTGTGGTTTGAATTTAGGAGACTAATTCTGATACCACACTCATGTTTTAACCTTGCCAGTGAGGAGGCTGAGGGGCTCAAGAATCTGGGAGCAGACACAGCCAAGACAGATGACCCAAACTGACCAGAGGGATATTCCATGCCATATGATGCCACACTGAACAATCAGGCTGGGGGGAGTTGGGCAGGGGCTGGCAGTCACTGCTCAGGGTTGGGCTGTGCATCAGTGCTTAAAACTTCTGTATTTCAGTATGTTTATTGTCTGAAATATTTCTTCTTCCCTGCTTTGAAAATAAAAACAGATTCTTAAAAAATTCTTTAATAAATTTCTAATTCTATCCTTATTTTATAAGATTTAGCATTTAATAGGTCAAAAGTAAATTTATAAGTTGGCTAAAAAAAAAAGACTGAGATGCAGGGATTTTTTTTTTCTCTCAGTTGAATTTTTCCGTTTCAGAATTGGGTATTTCAAATGCCATCAGCTGGGGAAGAAGATATCTGAGGGAAGCTGAATTTAAGCCTGGTAAGGAGATAAGGAGAAAATATTTAAAAATATATTTTTTTTCCCAATGGATACAGATTTTTCTAAAATAATTCTAAATTTAAGTTATTTCAATACAATAGTGATTAAAATAACTAAGAAAACACAACAGCTGATATAGAAATTACTTTCAATGACTTTCACAGAAGACACTATTGGCAAGGAATTGAAGGCAACACTATCAGTGGAATAGTTTAGAAAAAATA
Source organism: Sakesphorus luctuosus (assembly GCA_013396695.1). NCBI lineage: Eukaryota > Metazoa > Chordata > Aves > Passeriformes > Thamnophilidae > Sakesphorus > Sakesphorus luctuosus. The sequence goes on from VWZD01006509.1 coordinate 423,326, forward strand.
CTCCCTATCCTACTTAGACATCTGAGATATCTTCCTTAATCCAAACATCTAAATGCTCTTTCCATCCATTTTTCAATCAGGAAGTATACTAGTACCTAATTCAGTGTAATAGCCCAGTCTTCTGCGTGAATTCTGAGCCACTCTTGGGACATCCATGCACACAGGAGCAAGCATAGTAAATTCTCAATTTCCTCGGTAATATCTCATCTTCTTTTAGACCTCAGTAATATGCTAACTTCCTTTAGACCAAATTTTCAGTGCAAACTTGCGAGTTCATTGTTATCCCTTTCTCATTAATGGTTACTGTTATGGGGAATTACCTCATTTTATGAACATCCTTTTTTTAATCTCTTCTCTGAATGTGCATGGGACAGTTATGTAATCCTTTGGCTGTACCTTTGAAAAGTGATTTTGGCTCATTTTATCAAAACTCCACTAAATATAAAGAACAATCATAACACTAAAATGCAAGTTACTAAGGCAAATTTCAACTTTGTGTGTGCTGTGCATATGTACTGTTAAGAATAGAGAAATGAATAGCTTTTACATGGAAATGGGAAAGATGGGGAAAGCAGAGTCTTGCCTACTTGGAAAGCAAGAAGACAAAGGATTAATCCAACCATGTTATCTAACTGTACATTTATATCTACTTTACTCTTGTATATTTCTGTACTAGGACTGCCCTGGACATATGGTAATGCTTCTGAAGGGTTGTGATTAGCACACAAAGGTCTGCAAAGACTTTACTAAGTAAGCCAAGGTTGGGCTGAAGATTAAATTAAAACAGAGCTCTATACCTGAGGAGCTTCAGGCACTTATGTAATTTCTATCTCCATATAGCTGAAATTTTTTGACAGAATAAATGAAAAACAACTGTTCTTTATCAATTTATTTTCTTCAAGGAAAATACGTATCCTTTTTAAAATAGTAAGCTTTTAAATAACGAGTTCAAAAGGACACTGGTTTTCTTGGGGTGTTTTGCCAATGTTCGTCCCTTAGATAATGTTGAAATTTAACAGCTTACGTGCAAGTAACCTACCCTTAGAAATAGTGAGGGTATTTTATGTTTCTTCCTTCATTTATCATGAAATAAGTACTTATGCTTAGTCTATTGTCCTATATCAGAAAACATCTTGCAAATGTTTTTATCTTGTTTTAAAGTTCAATCATTTTATAATATTTGAACAGTGAATTATGGCTTTATGAATTGAAAATATCCTGCAGTCTTCAAAAAGCATTAGACATAACATATAAGGGCAGTCCATGATCAGTGAAACCTAGTCCCTGAAAGCAAAGACAATATCAAACCACTGTGGTGGAACTTTGAACCTGCAGAAAATGATTGAAGGTCTTGGCAGGTGGCATTTACTGTGTCATTCACCTTGAAGTTTCCCTGACCAGACATGTGGCTACTTTACTAGCACATTTCAGACTGCCAGGCTAGACAAATGTTCTGTCTCTCCAGCTCACTCAGTGCATACATCCAAATTTATATTTGCCCCCTTGGGCGAAAGTCAGAACTATTATCCATCTGTCCTGTATTTTCTCCTTGACCTCTTCATGCTCACTTCCTGCCCCATTGGGATAGTTTAACTACCTGTGCAATTTTCTTTTATCAGTCTTAGAAATCTTACAGGCACTTTCCAAATTCAGAAAAGCAAGAAACTGGAATCAGACCTACTAGATAATAAATAATTCTGCAGTTAATGGAATGTTTCATATGAAGTATAAATGACTTTAGCTTTGAAGTTATATATGCCTTGATTCAAAAAGTGTACAGTTATATATAATGTATATAAAAATAAAATCTATTGTTACACACAGCTGTATTCTTAAAGCAAAGTGCCAGCATTAGCAAAAAAAAAAAAAACAACAAAAAAAAACCCCCAAACAGCAAAAAAACCACAAACCAAACCAAAGCGCCCAAACCCCCTAAAATCCAACAAAAACTAACAGAGATGGTACACTGCTTTGTGTTAAAGTCATACCAATTATATAAGTTCTTTTACTCACAGTATTACAGTATTCTTTTTTGAAGAGCACAGCATAAAGAGTTATTGCTCATGTGAGACCTGCCCTTATTTCCTTTTGGTGTGCAGGACTTCAGTGAATCTGTTATGATCACCATTTCCTATTGAACTGTCATGACGAACTTGGAGAGATACCATCCAGGATGCAGGTGTTCAGGTCAAACGAGAGAAGGAAGTTCAAAGACATTCCCTCCCACAACTCCTGATGCTGTAATGCCAGCACACTGTGTCATGGGAAGTCTCTGAAACACCCATGTGAAGGTGTACTCACCCAGTGAAACAGACATTATTCATAGCTGTTGAAAGTCAAAAAGTGAATGGATTTTATTATTTGGTAACTGAAAGCAAAAAAATTGATAAGCTATACTGGGAAAGCATTCTCAATTATAAAAGAATATTTTACTTCTATAAGACAGAAATTAGCTTCATCATTCTATCTAGATTTACCCTGTAAATTGTAATAAAAGGTGTTCAATAAGCTTGTCATCCTGGCTTTGTCTGATTGCAGATAATAGCTGGGAAACTCTTCAAACTGCTTATGTCCCTGCTGTTATCAAAAAAGCTAAAATTCTTAAAGATCTCCTGGGGGAAAGAGTATTGCAATTAATTCTTCCCCGTTCTTCCCCCTGGAGGCACACATAACTTGTGCAAGTTTAATGAAATTTGCTAAGATTTCTGTGTATGTCATCAAGCAACATTGTGAAACAATTACCATGCTATACTCAGTGGTGTACAGCTACCAGTCACAGTCAAACAAGAAGGCAGCTCCTGTGTTCACATCAGCAGGTGATCTGTGTAAAGTAGCCTTGCTCTATGGAGAACTGCTTGGACTGCAGTGTAATGGAGATGTAACACGTTGTTGAGATGTCATTTTAAATAGAAGTTTAAATAGAAGCCATTATGTCATCTAATAACAATTCCTGTGGAGGCCATAGGCACTGGTGGTAATATTAGCTGGTGAGTAGCAACCACATACAGCATGAGAAACCATGAAAAGCAACAATAGAACAAAGTGCAATAAGCAGGTAAGTTTTAAATAAGTAATCTTTTACAGATACTGTGCCAAGAGGGAAGGTGATGCCCACCTTGTATAGTAAGATTTATGAAAAAGAAGAAAAAAACCTCCACAACAACAATAACAACAAAAAAAACCCCAACAGCTTTTACCTAATGAATTACCAAAAAAAAAAAATGTGGTGCAGTAAGATAGTGAGAAAAATCAGATTAAATCTTTAAATGTTGTATAAAGGCAACATCACTTTGTTAAAACCTTGTGGATAGTACAGCTTTTTTATATAATTTTGTGTGTGCATTAGAATCAACAATGTGATCGCGCATTTTATGTTCCATTTCCAAAGCAGCACCTTAATAACCACTGCTCAGGACTGTTGGCTTTCCCTAAATGTTCCCTGGAGTAACGTTTCACTTATAAGCATCATTTTAAATGTAGCCTTCTGTTGCACTTTCCTTGTGATCCTCAACCTCTGCAAAGAGGTTATGCTTTAAAAACATGTGGCGAATGCAGGCCACCTGTTAAGAGCTAATGATGCCGAAAGAAAGCCTGTTATGTCAGGACATTTTCTTAGGGAAGGCAATAAAAAAGACAGAAATCCTTCAAGCTAGAGCAGCATTAACTTTAACCCATTTTGGACTCCACCCTTATAAATGCCACTTCAAAGGTAGACGTAATCCTCTTGAAAGAATTGGGCGAGGGTAAGAACAGGGAGGTTTTGGCATAAGAATTGCAAATGTGCAATTTTCTGTGCAAGTTTTACACCCCTATCTAGAAAGGAGATTTACTTAATCTTTCTTTTCCTCTAGAGAGTAGTGAATGATAAAAAGATCTATAGACAGATTAAGATTAATCTGTTCAGTAACTGTAGGCCTGTCTTTTCTGGTACACTCTCCATAGAACACTGTCAGCAAAACATAGTGCACAGTTTCCAAATCTACTTGAAAATGAGACCACTCTGGTGACAGAGATATCTTTGAATTAAAGACAAGAAAGAGAGATTTACATTTACAGAACACAATAAAGGGGTAAAACATTATAAATAAGGATCAAAATGAAGGTGAAAAAGCAGTCCCATTTTCTGCTGTCTCCTCCATTGAGATTAAACTCTTTTAAGAGTATCAAACAGATATGTAGATAGCGTCAGCTTAAACTCAATAAAAACGCAGGATAAGATTTTTCTTGGACATATTTAAATTTAAGTATGCAATCAGTAGATTTTAAGAGGAAAAAAAGGGGAGGGGGTAGGTAGAATTACATATTTCTGAAGAAACTGGAGCCATAATATTATAACTTTGGCTTCAAAATGCATTTTTCCCTCATCGCCAGATGCCACTAGCAAAATGGATAGTTTGGATCCACAAAGAGAAGAAAGGGTGTATTGGTGCCAACATATGTTTGACATCCTTATTTTTGTTTGGCACCTTGGAGAACCAGTGTTTCTCATGAGACTCAAAGTTCAAAGTGAGGTGCCATTTCTTTAATTACATACAGATGCATAAGCAGGATTACAACAGGCAAACGAAGAGCTCTTTTACATAACAAGGCACACTTGTCTATATTTCTTACTAATCACTTACAGGGATCACAATTGCTTTAAGCACAAGAAGAAATTACAATGTCAAAGAATGTCTTGGCCACTAACCTTTTGCAAACTTTTTTTTTCATAGTAATCAGCTAAATAACATCTGTCTATGTAACCCTCTCTTTCTCTTTCTTTGAGAATTTTTGTCTGGAGGTAGGATGCCTCATTCTCTCATTTCTATTCATACTGGGTGATACTTTCTTCCACGACTGTCCAAGTGACGTTTGCAATGTAGTGAGGCCAATGAGATTATGATTGATAAATACTTCTCAAACCTCATGAATAATTCAGAATATAAACATGACTATAGAGCAAATTCTTGTTTGTATAAAATAAAGTTAGTTCAAAGATATTTTTTTCTTCCTTCAATGACCTTCATTTTCATACAGCCCAAATAATTCTTCCATCTCTGTTTTTATTTTATTAGTATCATACTCAGTTTCAAATAGGGAAAACAAAGACAATACATATGGCACTAGTATAATCTATAGAAAGGCCATCCTTTGGAGCTCTAAGAGTGTTCTGGAAGTGCTTTCAATGGAAATATATTCATAACCATAGTTACTTGGGTTTGGAAGAAAAGAACAGTAGCATTTTAAAATTGTATTCTAAAATTACACCTACTGAAACAAAAGCAAAGATGTATATCAGAGAAGCAGCAAACAAACTGTGATTATTATTTTTTGCAGAAAATGTGACACATAAGCCTGTGAGTGTATCTTTGCTGCACCAGCATTCATTGTATCTAAATGTTACAAATTAGACTGGAAGGCCTAAAAAAGTTTCACGTTTCAGTAATCTGAAAACTGAAGTGGAAAAAAAGGATTAAAGAAAGTTGGTCTTTTAGAAGCAAATAATTTGTTCAACACACATAAAATATTTTGATCAATAATTTGCTAATTTCTACCTTATTTTTTGGCTAACCTTTTTTCTCAACCGAGTTTCTAGAAGATGTTTTATATGCCTCATTTCACAAAATTTTAACTATTTTCTGGACATAAGAGTCTGATAAGCACTGTCAGCCTCAACACATGAACTCGAGTGTTCTTGCTTCTCTCAAACATCACTGGCAGAGGAAGAGGAGAGGCTGCATCCTCATGCTCTGCACTGGGTGTTGTCAAAATTGTCAGCTCCACCAGAGGGAACACTAAGTCCCATCTGAAGAAAAAATTGAATCGGGAGGTATTTGACATCAGAATGCTTTCTCAAAACGTTTTTAACAGGAGTACTATACATATGTATGCAAAACAAATACAATATTTGACACAATATATGCATATAAGAACAAGCGCTGAATTTATAGTTAAAACAGGTGTTGAAAACAAAATAGGTTTTACCTAAATGTATAGCACTTGACTTTGTAAAGGCAAAATCTTCCTTTAACTGCTGAATTCTAACATAAGCAGTGTATTAATTTTTCCACTGAAGTTAGCGGAAACTATTCTGTCTATTAAGTTGAAGCAGTAATTTAATGATGTAAATCTCTGTAAGAACATCAGCAGTAACTCTGAATGAATGGGAAATTCTTGCCTCCTGCAAATGAATGCTGCTTGTATTCATATTATTTTAAAATCAATAGAAGTGCTATAAAAGAACAAGCAATTATCTGATAGTAAATTCTAGCCTTATTGAGATGCTTCAGAGTCTAAATTTCATTTGAGTAAAATTTCAGGTCATGTAAAATGCAAATACTTACATGTAACAAAGTGATTTCCAAAAATCCTCCTCCAAGTTCCCTATCTACATATGCTTTATATATTTTCGGTAAGGCTACTCCTTTTCATAAGGGGAAAGAATATAACGTGTTCTAAAAGCATTAAATGTCTTTTAAAAGCATATAATTGTCTTCATTGAATGTTTAGAACACTTAGGCATCTGTCTGATTATCCATGGACCAGGTGTCTAAGTCTGAGCCACTTCTATGTTCACAGGCTTAATACCTAACCTGATAGGTAAATCCAGGAATACATTCTGGCCCTTTGTACTGGCCTTTCAGCAGTTCTAGTTTTATCGTGTGCATATGCTAGTGACTGAAAATTGCAGTGGAAATCTATAGCCATGGTAACTATTTCATTATTTCAACCATCTTGCATAGACAACTCTTTCCCCAAAGATATCTGCCTTGCCTCATTTTGAGCTGAAATTTGTTTTAAAAAGAACGTTTTTATGCAATATTCTGTTACTAAGGAGTGCACATTTTATTGCAGATGTAATAAATCAGATCAGCATTTCTGTTGGGAAGCAATATTTCATGGGAACAGTAGCATAGAGACCTATGGTAAAGTTCAGCCTTGTAACTCTTTCTCTCCTTGCTCTTTTTTTTTGTTTAACAAAACAGGTGTCGTTGACATTTGGAGCCAACATTCATGCCTGAACAGCTACTTTCTAAACACATTTAAACAAAAGACAAAAGCAGTCATTACTTAGGAGTTCCTTCTTTTTTTATGGATTCATACCTTCTGGGGACAAGAGAGAAATGAAAGTAAGATGAAACCTTTAGATGTTGTCTTCATCAGTGTTTACACTCTTCCTTGGGGGCTGACAGCTGCTAATGAATTAATTTTAAACATGACACACAAGAAGAACAAAAATGGTGTTTGGGTTTTCTTTCATTCTTGTAAAAGAATAAGAATAGCAACTAGCATTGATCACAATGTGAAAGCTAATCTATACTAATTTGTGATCAAATAAAAACATGAAGAGATTCCTAAAGAATTCTTCACATTTCCCCAACAAATAAAATAAATAAATGAATAAAATTCAGTTCACTTGAATTTGGACATTCTTCCTGTTCATATGAAAATCTTGTAGCTATAATCAAGCCAGAAATAGAGCCAGAATTTCAAATGCAGTGAACTTATGGACCAGAACTCAGGTATCCATTGTATTCCCTTCACTTAACAAAAGTCCTTTTATTTGGTCCTATTCTCCATCACTAAATATTCGGCTTCTTTTTTTTATATATGTATTGATATTAATTAGACTTCTCTTAACACTACTTTTATAGAGAGAATTTTATTTCTGATTTAAGGAAAACATTTATTAAGTTTTTACTTTGTAATAGAATTTGAATTCTTTGCTGAAAACACTATGGTCCACATCTATAACTATTTGGGATTGTCACTGAAATTCTTTCAAAATCATAATTTCAAATGGAAAGTATCTCAGTCTTATCCTGTGGATTAGTAACATTTGTCCATGTCAGCTGAGTGTGATTGTTCCCACAAACCTTAGACGTGACTGTGTCCCATTGATCTACACATATTGATAAGATCTGTTTGTTTAACTGCACACAGTTCTTTGGCTAAATGGAGGATACATGATCATAATGTATTAATGAAAAGAATTGTTTATGGGTTTTGATTGCATTACCACATATGCAAATATTTCACACAGTCAAAGAATAGGAAAATATACAGGGGGGTTTATAAGCTGAATATGTATAAATGTGTAAAGTAATAATTATCTTTTACTATTTTCTTGCATTATTAAATGAAAACATACACAAAACTATTCCTATCTAATTTCTCTCTAAAGATGCATGGAGCTTATAAAGACTGTACCTATCGATTGTCATCTAGAAATGATTCGTGAACATTAAAGGCAGGACTGGAAGGTAGGGTAAGTGTGACATAAGGAAGAAGCCTATGCCTCATCTGCACAAGGAACTGAAGAGAACTGAATAATTCCACCTCAGCATTACCATACTTTGGAGAGTGGAGCAAAGCTTTGCAACACCACGTGCCAGACAGGTACATCCTGTGAGGAGTGACAAACCCAACTCTGGTCTGCATCACTAATACTTCAGTGATTTCATTCAAACCCAGTGAATAATTCATTTAAAGAGAATACAATGTAATATGTTCTTCTGAAGGTGTAATATACTCTACTAGAGGATCTGTTACTCTGGGTAAAAAAAATCTTCAGAAATAAAATTCTATAAGTTTCATTGCAAAGAAATATGGGTTAGGTGGATATAGCTGGAACTCAGACCCAGGTGACTACAGAGGATCCCTTTGCCTTTAGAAAACATACACAGGTAGAAATATGTTTTCATAAAACAAGTGGAGGGAACACATAGGATAAATATTCTCTGCTTTCCTGTTATTCACCTACCCATTAGTTAGTCAGAACTCATTTTCATTTACACATTCCAAAACTGAGAACCTGCTGGTAAAGTTCAAACTATTGTAGGTGTGTTTTAATCTTCAAGTCTTAACAGTAATTTAGATAGACTCGAAATTCCTAGACTGAAAGAATCAGCCTTGAATCTTTCAAAATAATGCTTATCAGTGCAGACAAAGAAAGGAGGTATAAAATTGAAATATCATCAATAAAAAATATTTTAATATGTTTCAGTTTAAGAGCAATCATAGTATTGAATTTAGGCTAATAAAATGATAAATCCAGAAATGAAGCAGACAGCCTAATTTTCTAAAGTTGTACTGAATTTCCTAAAAATGCATATATATGTGTAACATATAAATATATATATACAACTGCATGCAATTGAGACATTAACACAGAATAAAACTCACTATGTGTAGTCTCAGATTGTTTTTACCGAATACCTAATTTGAAAGCATGAGCCTAGCTTGCTTGCCATTCCTTTCCATGTATGATTGAATTTGGGACATAAAAACATACAAGATCAAATTTCCCATGTTAGTTACCACACCATGCCACACGCACGTACATATATATATATGTATAAAATTTTGCTTGCTATTCTGGTTTTTTTAATGAAGTTCAAGAAGCAAAAAAATGAGATAAAAACTTGAGAAGAATTAATTCTGCTGACAGAAATTGCTAACAATATATTTAAATGTCTGTTGCTTTTTTCCTGCACAGCAAATACACTTAGCAAAGGGAAAAAGGGTTCCTATCCTTTTCTGAAACAAAACTTGTTTGTGGCCAGTTATTTTGTGGACTCTTTTTCATAAAGGGTCCTCCCTCTTTCTGATGCTCTGCTGTTGAGATAGCAGATATTGCTAAAAATTTGATTCGTAAAGGCACAGTTTAAACAAAAATGTTTCATAGATTTTTTTTTTTTATATTTCTGCTTTTTGTGGAATTCATTTTCTACGTGTATGTACTGACTTTTACAAGGCTATTATTTTCATACTCTCAGCTCTGATCTACATCCAGCCTGCCTGTAACATTTTGCCATCACTGGAAGATAGACACAGTTTTATCTAAGCAGGCACATTTGATGTAAAAAGCAGTGCATTGGACTTGCACATTTAAGGAGATTATTTTGTGCCCCTTTTTATTGCCAACAGAGATTTGAAGTAATAGCAACCATTATTAAAGAGAATGGAACATAAAATAAACTTTTTATTGCTCTAGAAACAGTCCGTGTTTCCTACCTTTCCATAGTGACACATGAGACTTCTGCATGCTTTGGCAACAGATAAGTTATAAAACAATGATTTTTGCAAACATCAGGGGAGTATATGCCCTTTTGTGCTTATATCTGCAGCAAAGTACTGTATACAGTTTTAAAACTAAGCAGTTAAGAAGCCTTTAACTGTTTAGACCAGCAGTCCTACCCTTTGCAAAACAGCTGTGCTCTTGTCAGCTGTAGTAAAATTTAATGCTAGAAAAAAGTGTCAGGCATCACATCTATTGTTGTTAAGCTTCATATAAATGAGATCACACCTTCTGATCTCTTTCTAGTGATAGTGCCAGTGCTTAACACTTTGCTCAGAAGTTGCAACAGGACAGGGAGTAAGTTTTAAAGTCACACAAGCAATACTGTAGTCTCCCCCTTTCTGAATAAAAAATCATGAAAATGTGGATTGTTCATAGAAACAGTTGTGCTGAATGTAGGAGAAATGTTACTCCAGGAAAGTAAGTAAATGAAATTTTTGTAAGGAAAGACAGAATCTTAGCCCAACCATTGCACACTTTGGGATTAAACCTGTTAGCACTGAACAGATATGATGTAGAAAAGTTACTCCTAACTTCTTGTCCTCAGCATTGAGTTAAAACATCGATGGTGCATTCATTCATTTCCTGCATTCTGTGTTTCAAAACCTAGAGCTCAAATGACGCAAGCTGCTAAGTCAAGCAATGCCATTTTTTTAACTCTTTCTTTGCAATCCCTATACCTTCACTCATTGCCACTGTCACTCTTCACACTTTTTCTTCCTTACGCATTGAGATTCAGATTTTGACAAACAGCTGCTTTTGGTAGTATGTCTAGTGTTCCTGGTGTTTAAGAGCTCCAAAGTTGCATAGTCTAAAAGACTATAAGGAAAGAGAAGGACATGAGAGGAAAGTAGTGGAAGCAAACTTTTCTACTCCTTTTCTTTTCCTTTTTCCTTTTTCCTTTTTCCTTTTTCCCTTTCCCTTTCCTTTTCCTTTTCTTTTTTCTTTTTTTTACATCCACTACTATGAAATTGCTAAAACCAATTTATCTACAAGATTAGGGAGAGGAATGTATAATGCATAAAGCAAGCTGGTGTTCCAAAGTCTTTTCATCAACTCCTGCTGCTGCTTTGCAGAATTTAACTTCCATCTAGGTTGTGACTGCTACTTCCACAGTTTTGCCAGCTGGGAAAAAAATGGTTCACTCTGTGATGTTGGTCCTGCAAGTTCCACAGAGCATTCTGCATGATCCTGGCAACATAGTACAAGAGAAGACCCCATTTTATTCCTGCCTCTCTCCTATTGCTATTTACTGAATTAATTTTCTAACTCTACTGTGCAGGCTCAGTTTCTGAGTGACTATTCCCTGCATTTTATTTTATCCTTCAGCCCATGCTTTCATTTCATTTGTTAAGGACTTAATAAAAGGCAGAGGCTTACTTTTTGTGGAAGAGAAACTGGAGGAGGGAAATGTGTCAGGAAATATCTGCGTGGCATCAGTCTTTCCATGTTATAAACAGCACATATCCTTAGTGAAATAAAACATTTATACCCTCAGAAAGAAATCTGATCTCTTATGGATTAAAAAGGAGTTATCTCCTACACTTTTCAGAAAATGACCGATGGCAAAAATAAAAGTTTTGGGGTTGGAGTAGAAGTTCATTCTTAGGTTAGATTCCAAATGCGGTGTAAGATCCTGAACCACATTTTGCATTTATCTTTCAAAGTTGAAACTGTGTTCTTGCTGCCTGTATAAATCTTTAATTATGAAGACTGTAAATCCCTCTTCCACACATGTCTTGTCATTAGCTGTTTTCAGTCCAGTGACTTGTGTGTTTAACATTGCATTTTTGTAGAACAGTGAGACTCAATGTGATCTCATTTAAACTGAGACACAAGTCAGGGACAATTCTAGTTAAATCAGTGCAAGTGTGACAGTAAAAGACAAAAGAAAAAAGCTCCAGGATTTTAATGTTGAAAATACACCTTCAGTACTGCTTATCAAATCAGAAATAACATATATGGGCAACACTAAAAAAGAGGACCTGGTGTTTGTAATGGGGTTATAACTTAGGTTTACAGAATACTTTATATGGATTTAATGAGAAGTCATTTCTACCAGAGAAAGTCAAAGTGTAAAAGGCCAGCAATGTTCTGTGCCTAGGGGGATGAGTATTGCTGCTAAACTCTTTAATCTTGTCTGATTTTCATATGTGATATCCTTGTGGGTTTGATGCTGCTTAGAAAAGCCTATGTACATTAGAGAGCAGTTTTGGTACACTTGTCCACATGAATCTCTTATGGTTTGACTACATAGTTTGGTCTTAGGTGAATGGCCAAGAAAAGTTTAGGTCCTTTTGAAGTGTTATTTCTGACTTCATATGTGATCCTGGGACTTTATGCTGCTGGGCAATAGTAGGTAAAGATGATATAGATGTTTCATGCTTCGCTGTAGTAGTTGTCAGCACCCAGACTTAATGGACTTGCACACCTTTCCCTTGGCCAAATAGGGGAACAATTCAATCTTCATTTCCTAAAGAGAAGGAAGGAGACACCACCTCTCACATATATTTAGCAAGCGGACCTAATATGTAGGTAAAGATAATGCTAAAACAGGCTATAAAGCTGTACCACTGTGTTATCCAGTGCTTTCTACAGCCTAAATTTGTGTAAATCTGAGTTAATCCTCCTACGGTCCCATAAAAGTCAGAGAAGATACACAAAAGCAGAACTTGATTCCTCTACACTCTTCTACACATTTATCTTGGGACTGGATGAGCTCCTCTTTGGAGTCAGTCTTTTATCTCCACTGACTGTGAAAGGGACCTATGATCTCTAGCTCACACACTTCAGCATTAAATTTTTAGGTACCTAAGTTATAACATATGAGTTTCTTGCACTATCTCTACTGCTGGCATAACTGTTAGGGTTTATTGCTTCATCATCATTCTTTGAATATTTGTCATTTTTACATTGTTATTATAACCTTTTCTTTCACTAACATGTGGAATTCTCCAGTAATGACCTGAATCTACAGGGAGACATGCTAGTAATTGCAATTTGCTGCAATATTTCAGAGGAATATTTTCATTATACAATTCATGTTTAACAGCTTTTACTCAACACTTTC
>VWZD01006509.1:445011-532671 GCA_013396695.1 Sakesphorus luctuosus
CTTTCACCACAAATGTATGCATCCCCTTTTCAGACAAATAAAACAGGAGAACACACTTGGGGGAAAGAGGAATTTCTTCAGACTCCCCTAATGTTTCACAGATTGGATTTCTGTGGCTTTTTCCTAACTTCCCTTTCTGGGAAATAAGGTACCAAGTAAATGGAATGTTTTAACTCTGCATTTATCTGACAAGAATCTAACCTGCATGGCAAATTGTTAAATGTCTAATAGGAGTTTGTTCCAAGCTGTTTTATGTCAGTTCTACTATATTGGAGCAGGAGAGACAATGCGACATTAACATTGAAATGCTTTACCCCTCCTTGCACGGGATCAGATTAAGTTCACTGCATAATTCATGGTTGTAAGCTCCATGATTGCCATGTAACAGCGGATCTTTTGGTTCACCTCCACCTCGGTTTGTTATATCAAACAAGTCATATTTGCTTTTGAATTGTAAGGGAAAATTGAGTGAAGAGGAATGCAGAAATGCTTTCTGGGGACCTTTTATTCTTTAAAAGGAAGCATGAAATCAGAGTTTTGATTGCTTGAGTGCTGTTTACCATTTCATCTATCTTGATAGTGCAGTAATTTAAGAGTTCTCAACATCTTGCTTCAGATGCTTAAAGACTTTGAGTATTTGGGTCCCAGCTGAACTTTTTAACTCATGCAAAGGGGACATGAAAACAGTGACCTACCTCTGAAATCATCTTTTTAAATCAGAAAAATGTGCGGTGTATGGCTGGAAAGAGAATATTGTAAGTATCAAAATGGGAATTATGAATCAAAGTTCACAGGTTCCAGTTTCCTCCAAACGAATAAGCAATTGCACACGATAGGATGTGCATCAGCTGGCCAGTGTTTGTAAAATTTGGGTACAGAGCTGTGCCTTAATTTAACATATAGTGTGCATATATTGGATGATAAATACAGTTCATGGACTTATGTAAATTTCAGAAACAAGATTTAAAAACTTGCTTTATAAATATGCAAATTATTCTCTGAGGACCACTGCTAAGTAAAACTGCAAAGTTACTTCCATGCACAGTAAAAGCTTATACATGCCTTTTCCCTACTCTCTCCAAACAAGCAGTGCTTCAGATTCAAGTCACTTATATAGTTTTTCCCTCAAGTTCCATTCTGCCTCTTACCAGTTACTTAGAAAAAGCACTGTTAAAGCAGATTTTTAAATGCAGAATTTGCCTCTTCATAAAAAGCCTGAGGAACAAGCAGGAGAGTTAGACTAGATGGCCTCCAGAGTTTTCCAGATCATCCAGCCTAAATGGTTCTGTGATTCTCTGAAAAATTCTCCCTGCTTGGAGGTAGACTACATCTCCACATCTCCGAGCTGTGTGTACATACAACAAATTCACCATCACCTTCCCTCTTCCATAATCACCACAGTGGTTTATCCTTTAAAAATGGGCAGTCTCCACACAGTTCTTACCCTAACAATGTGTTAAAACTCATAATGTAAAAAAAAAAAAGTGAAAAGTGTTATTAATATGCAGATGAATAAAGGTTTCAGTTACTGATTTCAATTATCAAGAAACAGATGCAGCCAAAAATTACTGACATGAAGTCAGGACTATGGATACTATTCTGTTTCCTTTTTTTCATGGATTTTTCAGTACTTGACTTCACTTTTCAACTTTTAAAAAAACTGTTCTCAGAAGAAAAAGATAAATTTAAGATTATTATTTTATGTGTAAGCCAAGGTACATTTGATTGCATTTAGTCATCTTTGAGTATTCCTTCTATTCAGGTGTAAATAACTGATGGTTTTCATGTGAGTTTGACACAGTTGCTGTGAGTGCTAATCTGCAGACCTTATATTTCTCTATTGTTTTATATATATTGGTATTCTGTTATCACTTAACACTTCCTTTTGGCATCTTTTTAAAATGTCCTTCATATAGTGGCCATATGTTCTTAAATGTAATATCTTCAGATTCACTGAAATCTTTGGAAACTTTATATAGTTGCAGCTGCAAAGATATTACCTAGAAACAAAAACCAAAATCTACTTTTCAGAATAATTGCAGAGAAGGAAACTGATAGACAAATGCAGAAATGGGAGCTATTTAGAAATATCATTCATTGCAAAGGTTTCATTAGTAGAGTATCACTAACTATAATTACACATGAAAAAATTATGATAATCATACATATAAAAGAAGTGCTAAAACTAATATGTGTATAAGCATTAACTTTGCAATCTAAGATTCTTCTAGTTCATTCTAATTCATTGCAGAAAATATGTCACCACTACTACTGCGAACCTAGTTCAGCTGGAAGGGAAGTATATGGTCAGTTTAGATATACCAGACCTGTTGGTTGTCCTCAGTGTAACTGCATGTACTTGAAGTTCTAGTGGTACATATATCAATAGAAAGAGATTATTTTTCTGCCATGTAAAAAATTGGGAAGCTGTGTCCAACATTGTGTCCAAAATGTAAAGTATCTGTAGGGACTGAAAGATTATGAAATTCCAGACTTAAGGGCGCCCAGTCAATCCTCATCCTTGTCCATATTGCAAAGGCTGCCAGCACTCTGATTTAAGGTCTCTGGTTGTGTATTTATTTCCTCATAAGCTCTATCACCTTCCATTGTCATAAAATGACCAAAAAAAAGCGCCACGTATTTTGCAGAGAAATTGTAAACAGTCTCCTGTCCCCCAAAAGATACATATTATTAATTTTTAACTTAATTTTAGCTTTCAGAGAAAATCCATAGCATCCTCTCATCAGTTGAGGAGGCATGAATTCAGATCAAGTCCACTAAAATCAGTGTGGTTTCTGTGAATGTTCATAATAATCTTCAGGGAAGATCCTCACAGAAATCAGGAGAGATACACTACTTTAGCTGAAGGTCTAGTCTACTCTGTGCAGCAGCACAGTTGAAAAACTGGTTGTGTTAATCTATGGAATATATAGAGATAAACAATTAATATTGGGCACTCAGGGGCACATTCCTGTTACTAATGGAATAACAAGATCCACAGTGGGGAATTCTGTCTTAATAAATAGTCAGCCTATTGTTGAATACCAGCCAGTTAGCAGATTGACTACAAAGATGCCATCAATTTAAATCAAGAGGATGCTTTTACAAGTTGCAAATGTCTTCTGACTTTTTCTGACTCATTAAAGCTTTTATGAATCTTGCCAGATGTTTAAGACCTCAGGGAAAGTCAGGAAAGTACATGGAAAGATGACAAAAGAAAATGGGTAGATAGAAGTACTGAGAATTATGCTGACTCTGGAAGCTGGATAATATTTTCCCAATTTTTGAGAAGTGCAAAAAAAAGAGGACCCTGAAAAATACAGGTCTGTACAGTCTCATGACAGTGCCCTGTGAAATCATGGAAAATATTATTCTGGAAGGTATTGAAAGATGCAAGGAAGACAACACAGTCACTGGCGACAGAGAGTGTGGCTTCATGAGGGGACAGTCATGCTTGTCAAAACTGATTTTCTTCTGTGACAAGGTAACCAATCTAGTTGATCTAATAAAGTCAGTATATATAGTCCTTTTTGGGACTTCAGCAAAGATTTGATACTGTCTCTTACAGTATCCTTCTGGATAAAATGTCCAACACATAGCTGGAAACCATGTTATGTGATGGATAAGAGGTCCGGCACAAGGAGTTACAGTGAATGGGGTAATATCAGGCTGGCATCCAGTCACTTATGGGATTTTGCAGGGCTCCATCCTTGGCCCAGTTCTCTTCAACATTTTCATTAATGACTTAGACACAGGACTTGAAGGAATACTAAGTAAGTTTGCTGATAACACTAATTTCGGAGGAACTGTTGACATCCCCAAGGACAGAGAGGACCTGCAGAGATACCTTGACAAATTAGAGAAATGGGCAGTCACTAACTGTATGAAATTTAACAAGGAAAAGTGCCGGTTTCCGCACCTTGGTAATAGAGGAACCCTGGTTGTGGGTATGAACTGAGGAACGAGAGGCTGGATAACAGCACGTCAGAAAGAAACTTGAGGGTCCTGTTTGAAGACAAGTTGTATCTGAGTCAGTAGTGCCCTGGCAGCCAGGAGAGCCAACCCTGTCCTAAGGGGCATCAGGCACAGCATTGCCAGCTGGTCAAGGAGGGAGATTGTCCTACTCTGCTCTGCACTGGTGTGGTCTCACCTAAACTGCTTTGTGTAGTTTTGGGCACTCCAATATAAGAAAGACATGAAGCTATTAGAGAGTGTACAAAAGAAGAGCTGGGAGGGGAAGCTGTATGAGGAACTGCTGAGGACACTTCAGTTGTTCAGCCTGGAGAAGAGGAGACTGAGGGGAGATTGCAGTCTGCAACGTCCTTGCGAGGGGATGCAGAGAGAGAGGTACTGATCTCTTCACTCTTGTGACCAGAGACAAGACTCAAGGCAATGGCATGAGTCTGAGTCAGTCTGGGTTTATGTTGAATATCAGGAGAAGATTTTTCTCCCAAAGGGTGGTTGTGCACTGGAACAGGTTCCCCAGGGAAGTGGTCACAGAACCAAGCCTGTCTGAGTCCAAGAAGTATTTCGGCAACGCTCTCAGGCTCATGGTGTGACTCTTGAGGCATCCTGTGCAGGACCAGGAGTTGGATTCGATGATCCTGATGGGTCCCTTCCAACTCAGTATATTCTAGGATTATATGATTTTTTTAATATTATATAACATACCCCGGAATTGGCATTTTCTGTCTATGGGACATGATTTCTTACAGTGCTTCTATTCTTTTATAAAATAGAGCTCTGGGTTTTTTTGTCAGTCAAAAAGCCTTCTGGGTCAGTTTAATGCTACATACTTTTGAGTTGGCATTATATCTCCAAATTAGAGGTCATCTTACACACTCTGGGAGTCTTTTAACCACTGCTGAAGAGAAGCATACTAAACACACACGGAGTATTTGGTAATCTTTATTCTTCTCCTGTGTCCAACTAAATTGGTTAAACATATCCCCTTAAAAAGTGATCTAGACATCCTTTATCAGAGACTTTTAGTAAAAATCCTTTGAAATGTAAATAATTACTACACTCATGATGCATTTTTCCAGTAGCACTACGATAGCAAGCATATATGCCATGCAATAGTCCACTCTACAGTACATTTAATTCCACCACTGCTGTAAAACACAGAACACTCCTACTAAGCTTGAAATGCAGAATCATTTGGCACTGTGGAGCTTATGTTGGGAACAGTGGTCTCCTGAATTTTCTAGACAGATTGTATTTTCAAATCAATTAATCTTAGCAATGTTGCCACAATAGACGGGCATACGCCAGGCTCAGAGAAATGCAGGCAGTAACACAGCCTGCAGCCTGCAGTAACACACGGAAGGCACTGGATGCCAAAGAGACAGGCTCATCTAAGGCTGTGGCAATGAGTCTCACTTCCTACAGTTCCAGAGCAAGAGCCAAAATACTCTGGCTCCAGACTCCAGCAGAATTCAACATTTCCTCTTCAGTGATCCATAAAGAGCCAGGAAAATTCTCACCAGCACAAGCCAAAGGAAAAAAAAATGGATGAATTAAAGGATAAAGCAAAAGAGTTTCTCCAGTACTATAGTGGGTATTAATACACCCAATCGAGGCACAGTTTTGATTTACTACAGTAGCTTGATTACTTTCCATCTCAGCTAAATCCAGTCAGAATTATAATATAACCTTGTAGTCAAAGAAAAGAGGTTTAATATCACATGTCAGTTGCAGCTGACAAAAACCCATGCTGGAGCAGTTCCTTCCAGTGATGAGGAATGGGATCAGGCACTAGCAGAAAATGTGTCCCTGAAACCATCTAAAAGACCACAGTTTGGAAGTTTGGAAGTGATGAACCCTGTGTTTCAATAAGATATATTACAGTAAATCATTAATGTATAGCAAAACAAGGTGATGGAAAGGTAATAATTACACTACATTTTTTAGTAGTGTTTCTCCTTTCATCAAATATTTTAAGTCCAAGGTGGGCCACACTGAACATATATGTCAAATATCAAAGGACTTTCAATCTACTTTTCACATAGGAAGTTTTATTGTTAGATTTTTTGTGCTTCCTTCTATAGCCCTTTCTAATCTGGTCTTCTGAGGTAATTTTATTTAATAAAAATGACATTTTAATTGAACCACACAATACTGTGGGTAACATGGGGTAGAAAACAGGGAATTAAGACGAAATGATGGTCTATTTCAATCATCCTAACCAACCAGTAGAGAAACACAAGGCAACAGCTCTTATAACATGTACAGCACTCTCAAAAAAAAAGAACTAAATATATTAGAACTGAGTAGTGGATAATTATTTCAACTGTTGGAAAATCTTGCAATAATAAATTGTAATTAGAACTATTAAAAATGGAATTTTTGATTGTTGAGACAAATATAAAAGAGATCATATGGTAAAAATAGTTACATAGAGAGACTGGGGGAGACATAATTACAGTCCCACCATTGTCTGTGTGTGAATACTTTATGGCATTCATTACTGAACATATGTAAGTGTATTTTTATGACTACTTTAATTGAGAGCATTAAAAACAAACCCACTATACAGCATTTATGTGTTATTTGGCCTTTACTCTTAACTGAGGCGGTTTTTAGAAGCTAGCTTGCTTTATCTATCTATCTATCTATCTATCTATCTATCTATCTATCTATCTATCTATCTATCTATCTTAAGGCTTCAGCAGTTGATTGGAGGCTTTTTCACAAGTTTTCAACTTTAGAGCTGCATTAACAAATACTCTTTTGCCTTTAGGTGCAGCCACCTCATCAGTCACTTCTTATGCAATTGCATGTAGAAATTTCTTTATTTTCTCCTGTCTCTACATTCCCTCACTCTTATATGCTTGGGTGAGATTTTAAGCTGTAATGCTAAATGGAACAGAGTTTCCAGGTCTGGAAGTGTAAAGGCTACAGTGGCTTTATGCCCCTATCATTCAGTTTTATTCCAGGGATATTTCCAGAGGAAACAGTAAGTCCAGCTTCAATTTAAGCAGCTCTGAGGGATCATTTGCACTTTAGCCTTCTCCTCAGGCTTTCCAGTCAGCCCTACAGATCATTTTTTCTGACACTACAGTCACAGTATCCAGGTTTCCCTTGACCTGCCCTGTTCTTTTTTTGAGTGGATGGAAATGTTCTCATCCTTCAGCTTCTGAATCTTTTTCCTAGATTAAAGTTATAATTACTGTATGCCAGTGGATATTTTTACTGCACCAATGGATTTTGCCTCACATAGCAGGGCCATTCAACATAATATCAATAAAAAAGCAGAAGTAAGGAAATGTCTCATTCCTACAGAGGTAAACAAGATTTTGGTTATCTTCTTAGATTTTCTTCAGGTTTATTTTGACTTTGGGGCTTTCTATAGTCAAACAAAATAGAAATTGTGAGAATGATGCCAAGATTAGTTCAATGCTTCAGTCATTTTTGTTACCCAGAGACAGCTTTTTTTTTTTTTTTTTTTTTTTTTTTTTTTTTTTTTTTCTTTCCCAGTTTTACATCAAATGGCTTTGGAACCATTCAAATTTCACACCTCGAACCCCCTACCCTCCTAGGACTTGCCCTCTAATGCCTTGTGCAATGAGGTTTATGTCTGACTAATGATAAATTGAACTGATTTAAATGAGTCAAATAATGGAGTGGAAAACAACAGTTTTCATCATCATGGCTGTGCTTCGTGAACGAAGATCTGGGAAGGGCTCTACCCATGTGGGCGTGTCTTTCGAGCCTGTGCAGTGGATTTTTTTTTAGGCAAGGCACAGCATGCATGAGACTGGTCCCACCCTTTGCTCCTAAGGTTCATCTGCCACAGCCGAGCGAGTTTGGACAGTGACAATGAAGTCATCAGGACTAGAACCTACAGCCCCTGGTACTCCCAGGAGGTCTCCTATTCAAGTATTAACCGGGCCTGACTCTGCTTAGCTTCTGAGATCTGATGGGATTGGGTGTCAGGGTGGCATTCACTTTAATGACATTGATAAACAACCTATGATGTGACCAAGTCAGTCGTTATGTCTACAAACATTTTCAGAGCACTACTATAGAAACAATTGAAAAGGATCACTATGGAAAGGAAACAGCATTTCAAGAAGCTCCTGACAGTGGAAAGAAAGCTTTCCAGGAAAGGGAAGAAGAAGGAAAAGTTGGAAGCTATTGAGAACAGAGGTCATTTACTGGAGCTAAATTGGATTTCTGATAACTGCAAGGGAATTTCTGAAGTAAATTCTGGGGAAATCTATGCAGCCTAATAGCTATTTACATCCATACCTAACTCTTCTGCTTTGCTGATCTCTTGTGCAAGCATCTTAACAAGTGGTGCACTCTCATCAAATTTTCAGGACGCATGTTAAAACAAGATGGTAAAGAAGAAATTTGTTGAGGGACAAGCTCCTCCTCAGGAGTTCAAAGATGCATTCTTTTTTCAACAGGGATGAATGAGAGGAATACAATTTATGCTCAAGCAGGTATCAAATGTGTGTGGCAACTGCCCGGCTTGCTTCCAAAATGACACATTCTACTGATGGAGTACAAATAGGCTTGAACTAGTTTGGACAATAAATTGTTTGGTTTTTTTTGTTTTGGGGTTTTATTTCCATTGAAAATTCTATGTTATTTTGTCGGTTTATTTTACCAACTGCATGATGGTTTCCTATTGCACCTACACACTGCAATACAGATATTTTTTTTCATTCAAAAATATATTTGCCTGAATAGTGAAGGAACATACTTTTGTGTTTTATATTTAATGCTTAGTATGATCTGTATTTTTAAATTTTATTTATCATTTTATGTATTTTAAAATCTATATTAGGCAAAAGAACATGCTGAATACACGTGATTTTATACCTAGTTCTTTAAAAATGAATTTATCTTAAAATATCATTCTTGTAGGTCCTGCTTTTTATTTCTCTTATGTGAACAGTTTCAAGTTGGAGCCCTTTCACTCTACATGCTTAAAAAAATGTGGATTCTCTGTCCTAGAAAATAAATTTAAATATATATGAAAGCCAAAGCTATTAACCATTATTTTGCATATGAGAAATTGAGACTGAAAATTGAAAGGACACTTGTCTAAAATCAGAGGATTAAGGATAAACTGGCCTTTGAAAAAACCTGAGTAAATAAATGGTGAAAGGGATGCTAAAATCAGATAGAACAGTGAATTTTTCTAGTTTCTAGTTTTTCAAAGTTGATTCAGGTTTTCCAGTCTTCATGGAATCATGAAATAGTTTGGCTTGAAAGGGATCTTTAAAGGTCATCTAGTCCAACTCTTCTGCAGTGAGCATCTTATCTTAAACTAGATCATGTTGCTCAGATCCCTGTCCAGCCTGACTTTGAATGTGGCCAGGAATGGGGCATCTACCACCTCTCTGGACAACCTGTCCCAGTGTTTCACCATCTGTTTGTAAAAAAAACCAAAAAAGTCTTTCTTACATCTTACCCACATTCAACCCTCTGTTAGTTTAAAACCATCACCCAATCTCCTATCACAATAGGCCCTGCTAATAAATCTGTCTCAGTCTTTTTTGTAACAAATAAGGTCTCCAAAGAAGCATCTCTTCTTTAGGCTGAACAATCCCAATTCTCTCAACATTTCCTTATAGGATAGATGCTCCACCCTCCTGATCAACTTGCTGGTCCTCCTCTGGACTCACTTCAACGGGTTCATGTCCTTCCCGTCCTTAGGACTGGATGGAGTGGGATCTCACAAGAGCAGAGTAGAGGTGAAGAGTCACCTCCTTTGATGTCTTCTCACACTTCTTGTGAGGCAGCACAGGATACAGTTGGCTTCTTCCCATTCCTTTTAAAAAGCAGATATGAAATGGAAGAGATAATTGAGTTACCATGAAGTTCTACGAGTGCTGTGGTCTACAGTAGACTGTGAGAATTTTAGGATTGTAAAGCACCATTCTTCTAGTCTCCTTGAGTAGCCACACCAAGTCACAAGATTTCTTTGACCTTTTTTATTTCTCTTTCACTTGAGTTGGTTGACAGAAAAGATTCTGGTTTATGAAGTTTGTCATCAGAAAGGCATACAGAGCCCAAACTCTAAGCAGTCCATTATTTTGAAACAAAGACACTAATATTAGCACAGTAAGCATTTTTATATTAACAACATCTTGTGGAAAATGAGCTAGTCCTAAAGAAGCATTCTTGTAATCTAGTTTTGGCAATGAACATATATACTTCATCTCATCTGAAGATTACTTTTGTTTCCAAACTGGAATTCCTAGATTTATTGCAAAATAATCTGGAACAAATCCCTAAATACTATGAAGAAGTAATTTTTAATGAAAAAAATGTTACTTTACTATTCATCCATTGCTATGTGTGAGGCTTCTGTCTGTCTCTGAAAGCAGTTCTATGAACAAACAGCTTCTAGACAAATCCTTGTGTTGACTTCTAATTTCCTAGTAATGCACACTTTAAAGCACTGCTTATATCAGAATCCAAGGGACTGATTCTCTGCTTAGTTACTCTAGTGTAAAACATACTTATAGAAAATTCTATAATTGCCATTGGTTTGTTTATTTTGTCGTGAGAAAGATTTGGTTCTTGATAATTGTTTCCTTGATCCAAGAAATACTTTAAGAAAATGTTTTAAAATTTAAAACCTAGGGGTTTTTTCACTTAAAATAGATATTTCAATTATATTGTACTTTAATAGATATAAACTTTGTAGCCAATAGCTATCAGAGAAAAAATGTGAAGCTTTTTGATCGGCTCTCCAGGGGTCCAAGGATCCAAGCCTTTCAGAAGGCCCTGCTGCAAAGATTGCCCAACTTTGCTTTAGAGATTTTGAACCACAGGTATTACTTAACCTTTACATCCAATATGTATTCTACTGAGATATAGATATCATCACAGAAGCTTTCCATTGGATTCTTGTTCCCATGAAGAGTGCTCCAATATTCAGTGTCTAGTGTGGATTCAGAGGGTTTAGTACCATCCTTCCCAAATGGACATGACCATAGTGAGCTTTGTTACTTGCAAAGTAAATATGGTTTCCCAGCAAACTGACAGCTTGACATCTTTATCCACCTACTGAAACCAGATTATTGCTGATAATAATCTTTCAGATACCACTTTTTGCTAATTTCCTGTCATTTGGGTTTAATTGTCTTAACTATCATTTCCTGTGATGCAATGCTATTGTAACATCTAGCTTGAAAGGATGATGTCAAACATGGTTTTAGTATTTTCACTGGGTGTGCTACTGAAAAATAACCGGAACACATACTTTAGCAGGTGTGTTGGTCTTGGCTATTCTTCCAAACTGTGTTTCCTGATGGCTTTTGCTTTTCCCACATCTCCTCCCCTCTCCCACCCTGAATGTGCAGTACAAGAAAGGACAATCTTTTCAGGGAGGAGTGTTCCCATATTGACCTTTAAAAGGTTTAGTAAATGAAAAGTGACATGCAAAATCGAAGATGGATTTATAGTGTGTGTGGCATTACAGGTTAAACAAATACTGAACAAACTCAAAACAGAGCTGTCTGAAAGTCACAGTTTAACACTTCAGCCCTGTAGAGTGACTCATGTGACACTGGTAGAGGTGTATTTGCTTATTCTGGTTTGAACTGTGAATTGTGATAAGGGATGCTGGAGAGTGAAGGGCTGTCTAAGTGCACATGTAATGAGCCTCTCAGGCTCCATGCTTTGACACTGCAACCATTTCACATCACTAGTTGACAGTGTTGCCTTCAGCAAAATAAAGGTACAGGAAAAAGAGTAGTGATCACTCCAAGTTTTGGTTTTGCTGAAAGAAGAAAAAAAAAAAAAGGGTTTCTCTGTAGTTAGCCAGAGCAAGGAGGCTGTATTTAATTTGAATACAATTAATTGTATTGTATTGTATTGTGTTTGAGACTGGGTCAAAATGAGTATAATGGTGGCTTTGTACCCTATGAAAATTTTGTGATTTATCAACACAAAATCTATTTTTTGAAACAGATATACTACAAAATAAGCTGTTGCCAGAGCATTTTCAACATACTAGGAAACATTAACCTATATCTGGACTTGAACATTTTTCAGATCTGGAGACTTCAAATTATGACCTTGAATTTGTTTAAGATCCTTGGAATTCAGTACAAACTACTGAAAACATGTGTGCCCTTACATTGCATCTCAGGAACTGGTAATTTAGAAGTTCTTGTAGACCTTTTAGTCCCAGCGAGTGTCTATAAACAGTAAGCAATATTCAGAATGAATTTTTACAACAGCAGAGAGAAAAAATTTCCAGACAGAGGAATCCTTGCACTTGGGAACTTTGTAGGGTGATTTTAGATGATGGAATATAACTTCCCAAATGAAAAAAAAAAAAAAAAGAGACACAGTAGTTGGAAGAATGGCTTTATCATTGAATGGTATCAACAGATCTTTACTGTGCTCAAGATGAGGCTTTTATTAAATGAAATTCCCTAGTGTAACAGAAAACGGTAATCTCATACATTCTTACAGATGTGAGCTCTCCAGAATAGAGGAGAAAACAAACAAACTTTGGCTAAATAAACAAGTGCATACAATGTACAAGTGCAAACAGACCATTCCCTAATGGCTTAGGGCACAAAACTCTTGCTTTTATTACTCAAGATCCCAGAAGGACCAAAGAGCTTACATATTATTCTGCTGATGCTATCAATATATTCACATGTGCTCACCCTGTTGTGCCAATGACAAGCTTATCTTAAGGTCAAAAGCAGAGTTTCTTACAAAACAGCCACATGATTTGAGCTTCTCTTTGTTCTGTGTCATCCCCTTGACAAACTCAATTTTTATCTGTCATAGTAAGAAGCACCACTGGGGTTTGATAAAATTTCCATTTCAAACACTGAATTCAAACACATTGAAGATGGCATATTCACATTTGGGAGCCTTGGCTTTAAAGTATGAGTTGAATAGACCTGTGGGAGAGGTGCTATGTTAGTGCATACCTAACCCAAGATTGTACCTGAGAGATGATACATCTGTAAGACACACACAAGCCGCACTTCTACTGCACTTTTCTTCAGACTGGGTTGGCATGACAATTTAGTGATGATGCATCCATCTGCTTTGTTTCATAGTAAGGGAGTCCAACAGGGAAAGAAGATGGAGAATTCCAGATATTCCTGCNACACAAATTTTTAACTTCTGGAAACCACTGAATCATTGCCCTGGAAATTTGTTAAAGGACAGAAATATTTCTTTTGGACTGTAGTTTTGCATATCTTCAAAAATATTTAATTTGTGTTTATATAGTGGCAGATTCTTATTTAGGACTACACTGGGGAATTATTTTAATAAAGAAGATGCAGTTGTTAGGTTAATGGTGTACTGCTCATTGATTCTCTGTTCAGTCTTGCTTTTTTGACATGCTACTGCATTATATGCCACAGAGGAGTCATTTATTATTTCCATTGTTTCCCATTTATTAGCAATAAGTTTGACCTAAAAATTATTTTGGTCAATTAATTATCTAAGGTTTGTGGTTTTCTTGTGTCAGGTGAGTATAGGAATATTCAAGCTCCTGTATTGTTTTCCTCTGTTTTCAAGGGGACATAGGTTATACATATTGAGCTATCCAAAAATAAATAAAATTAATATTTCAGTCCTTTCTGGAATTATTTACATAAGGTTGTTAAACTTCTTTTTAAGATACTGGAATTTCTCGTTTTAACCTCTAGTAAATAAAGTCTATAGAAAAGGATAATCAGCAAACCAACTAACTGAGATTTATGTCCTACTACAGACTTTGATGGTGACGGTATTCTAGTCCTGCCTTCTTTTCCAAAACTCTTGGTCAGCCTTTAAAACTCAATCCAATGAAAAATTGCACAGTTAGGTATAATCCTTAGGAAAGAGCCTATCTGATGAGCCAGTTCAATAATGGATTATTGGATAAGGCTATAATTAAATGCCTGCCTTCAAGAAATTGTCTTTCTTGTTTTTATGCTTCAAGCTCTCTGAAACATAATCTTGCAATGAGTAACACATAAATCTTGTAATATACCTGTAATCCTGTTTGGGTAACCTTATCTGCTGCTGCATTAAAGACAGAATATTCTCTTCTTATAGGGCCTTAATACAAAGGTGTATAATAAGTTTCAAATGGCAATCAAGTCTTTTCTCCCAGCTGGTCATGGCTGATCTTCAAGAATTATGAAACTTTTTTATCTAAATTCTTCAATCTAATATTTTTGCTGATGTAGCAGTATTCAGCTATTGCAGCTTTATTGGCTGCCTTGTACTTTATGAATTCATTCCTGTTTCAATCTCATGGGAATGTGCAATGCATCAGCCATGGATACTAACGGTAGGAAAGAAGCAGGTAGAGGCCAGGCCAATTTTATAATTAAAGTTCTCTCTTTGGTTTCAAAATCTGGATAATATTCCCAGTCCTGTTCAAAACTTCCTACATAATCTTAAACACATCACATAATCTGGGGTTTGTCAAATGTACCTAATTAGATTCTTCACATAGTTGGGAAAGCAGTATCCAGGATACAATCCACCTCACCTAATGCAGATCCCTCATTCAATCTTCCAGTTAATAGATTTTTTGAGTGTTGTCTCTTGTCCCAGATTTTGTTACCTAAGCAAAATTAAAACTCAGCAGTGGCAAAAAATAACTTTGAAATTTCACAGTTTATCAGTAGACAGTCTCAAAATGAATTTGCTGAATTTTTTGTTGTGGTTGTGGTGGTTGGTTGCGGTGGTTGGGGTTTTTTTAGCCCACTGCTACTTCTACAGGCCATATCTGCATTCAGGTTTGGAGTTGGACTCAACAATCCTTTTGAGTCCCTTCAAAGTCAGGATATTTTGTGACACAGCAGAATCTGTGGGGAGGACAAGCAGGACACCATCTCTAGGTAGGATTTGGAAGGCAGGTACACCTGGTCATACCAACTGTCACTCAGCATGTTGAGCTGAGAACTACTTCATTTATTCTCCTTCCTTCCCTGACTCCATTCTTCAGAGTCCTATCTCAAGATGAGAAATGGTAGTCCAAAAGTGGGGAAATAGTGGGGTAGAAGGAGGAAAGGTGTTTAGACTTTAACTTATGAGGAAATGCTAGTGATAGGGAAGACTGTTGCTTCCTGTTTTGCAGCTCAGCTCCTTTCACCTTCTTCCAGCCACTCCAAATTCGGCAGCAGTGGTGATGCACAGCAGAGAAAATCAGTAAAGAGAAGTAGGATGGTGACTGAACTATCTCACTGAGGCTCCATCTAGATTTTACGCTTGTTTGCATATCTAATTTCCATTAATTTCAGTAAAGTGGATATTGGGCTAAACGTAGTCACTCACATTTTGTCCTCTTTCATTTCAAAATGGTTACTTTATCATATTTTCATTGACAAAAGAGTCCTTTTACCTTAGTAGGTAAGCTACTTGGTTTTCAACCTAAACTTTTGGTTCTGAAAAAATAAAAGCATTGTGAATTGGACAAAAATTCTTATATTACCATGAAATAAAAGAATTTGAACTGAAATCACAAAAAAAAAATCATTTTAACTGACATTTTTCTTACATTGTTCAGATTTCTATGTTTGTGTATCTGTAAATTTCAAGTATGTTTCTTTTGATACATATGTTTAACAGTATACAATATGGAATTGAGTTGAGCATATTCACTTAGAATTTTTGAATCTGTCCATTATTCCAGGATAGAATTATTTCATGCTGATAGATAAGTAATGCAATTTAGCGTATATTTTCATTCTGGGGAGAGATTCTATTATTATTATTTGTTTATATTTTTTAACAGTCTCTTTTTTTGTTTTATCTTCCATCCCAAACACAATATTTTGGGCAACTATACGGCTTAAAAGAAATTCAAATGATACTCATGTCTGAGAGCTGGCTCATTCTTGTTATTTGATTGTCTTTTTATGTCACAGGACTTGGAGGAGATTAAAATAGTTCTATGGTTATTATTAATAAGGGTCATCCTTTAACTGTTTGCTTTGGAAAATGATGTTCAGCTACTTTCTACTTTTGATCCATAGATACTTTTCTTCCCTTGATGTATTGATACTCAAAGAAGACAAAAAACTTCAAAGAATGTCAAGGAAATATATCATGTCCATATCTAAATATTTATATCCTCCCAGACCACTGAAGGATAGCCTTATTATCAAGACACTTTATTCTGAGAATTATTAGCATTAGACAGCAATTTTGTGAGAAATATTTTGCAGGATTAATTAGATTAGTTTTAACAAACAACACCTTGTAAATTAAAACAAAAACTTTTCCAGTAAACTTTAATAATTATGGATCTATTATTAAACACAACATTTGTATGCATTGCAAAGACAGAGCAAAGTAGTTATTGAATTTGGTTTATAGGGGTTTTATATACATTTTATGCTTGTGTAAATACAGACTGCAGAGTAATTAAGTGTCATCACTTATTCTGTATAAAGGTATATGGTTTAAAATGAAATTTTCCTTTTTTATTTTTTTAATAGTAAGAATGAGCAAACCTGTAGTCAGAGCAATCATCTATGCTCCAATTTTGCTATGACTGCTCACTGTATTTTAGGACAATCCTTTTGAAATCTCTGTTCACTGATTGTTTTCCTAAATGAGATGTAAAATTCAACAAGTATATATGCAAAACCAAGAATAAAGTGATTAAATAGTGTGCACATCAGCATTTTGAATGCATTCCTTCCTGTCATTGTGCAACCATTTGTGCACTGGGTGAAGAGATCTTCCGTGGTCCTCCAATAGTGCCGACACAGATGATACAGCTGCACCAGGGTGCTCAGGTGTATCTGTTACTTTCAAGAAAGAAAGAGAAGTGTTACACTTGATTTACTGCTGAAGTTTTCACCTTACCCTTAAAACAGACTTGTAATCTGTTACTTATTTTGAAAAACTAAACTTCATGTTGGTTTTAGTTTCAGTCATTTGTATTATAATAGTAAGTCAAGACTGCAGAAATAATATAGAATGTACAGTAACCAACTGTAACATATCACTCAGATACTTCTACAAGGATTTCTTTTTCATTCACTGACTTGGTCATCAAAGCCTTAAATAATTTGGGCCATACCTGCCCTAGACATTACCTCACTTGCTGTACTGTTTCATAGCAGGTGAAGTAAGGCTTAAATTCTCAGACTTCATGATTTTTCTGGAGCTGAATCTTTGTATTCCAAATTTATCACCCATGAGCATAAGGCATTTTGATTAATTACAAAGTAAGAGGAGAACATGGGTAGTGATGCCTAAAACAGAAAAAAAGAACTTTCCAGGCAATATTAGTATAACAGGGAGAGCAGTCCTTTAATTAAAAGAACTTCTAGGTGCAATGAATACATAAGTGCACACTACAATATAATGTTCTTACAAATTTATAACACTAATTAATTATCATATCTAATGGGTACATCCAACCTGAGAAATGTCCACCCCCAGAACCTCCCTCAGGTCTTTCCCTTGACACACTTTCCTAGAACTGAGTTGGAGGTCTCAAGGCCTCTTACTTCTTTATCATCATCATCACCCTCACATCACATGTCTTTGGAGCTTCTTCAAGGTTACTGAGTCTTCTACTTTGACTACAATGTTATCTTATTATGTCCTTCTATGTATGTGTCCCTGTGCTGGTTTAAAGGTAAACCGGCAGGAGAAATGAGCCTAACACAAAAGAGATTATAAATTAGAGTTACAATGTAATAAAAATATTACAATAAATGCAATGACACAAAGAGAAATTGGTTTTAACCCACAAAACCTAGAAGTATAACCCAGCCCCCTGGGGCACAAACAGAATAGTGTTCATTAACCCCTGTGCTGAGACCCACATAGTTCCCTGGAGTCAAGAGTAAAAGGAAAGGAAAACCTGTTGGTGCAGATGACGGTCATGGTCTGGTTGAGGATGGTGGTCGCAGTCCTGTTGAGGTTCTGGTGCTTCTCTAGACCTGACAAGTAGTACCAGAGGTCTCCAAACCCCAAGATTATATACCCTCAAGTTCAGGTGGGAACTCCCAGTACCTCCCCCAGGGCAGGGAGTTCCACAGTGGATGATCTGACTCTGAGTCATGGGTTATTTTTGGAATCATTGATGGCCCATTAGCAGACACACCCCCTCAGGCTGGCTGTGGAGGTGCCAACAACTCCCTGGAGGGGAGTTATCACAGCTCCTATCTCACAGGCTTCTTTAATACCTAGCTCACAGCCCGAGGGGTCGGGTCTGACCTGCGCAGCTGCTGCAAATGATCCATTGTTAACAGTTCATGGGAAATGTCATAGAGGGTTTAGAATACACAGCTTTGGTCACACCCACACAGTGGTCCCAGTTGCTGATCTAGGACAGTCCCAAACAAGATGTCCTTGCTAAAATCTTTTTCCTTGAAAAGAACATTGAACGAAATTTCAATAATTTTTAGAATTTGATATAAAACATTAGAAAGGTGCTTATTGGCTGTTAACTGCTATTTTAAAGTGTTAGAAGCTATACAGCTATATTATTAAAAATCTATATGCCACAAATCTTAAGAATCATAACACATCATTGAAATGATAGACTATTGAGTGATTGATCATTGGACACTGATTGTAAAGGAGAAAAGTAGCCTGAACTTAAACTTCAAACAAGAGGCTGAGTTTTATTCATTATGTGCTGTAAGCTGGTTTGGTTTACTGAAAATGAAGAACATAACTGGAATGAAATCTGATTTGTGCTGTGGTGGCAATCAAATGATGAATCAGGTTTATAATACCAAAATTCAAAAACAGGATATCTGTAAAAGTCACTTAAGGAAAATTTCAGGAGATTCAAATCCAAAGAATCATCATGGAATTGCCTGGGATGATGTGTGATCATTACATTTCTCAAAACAAATATATTTTGATAAACTGATAGGTAGAACAAAGGGATAAAATAGCTGAATTGTGTGGGCAAGGTTACATAGTCCAGTTTAAATACTAGAAAGACAGGACAAACAGCACTAGCATAAAGGAATGTAAGGTTTGAAAGATAAGACATAAAAAAAAAAAGGTTAAGTAATAATAATAAAAAACTAAACTGAAGAAATAAAGACAAAGGGATGTTCTTTTAAATTTTCCTGAAAAATCAGAAATATCACAGAGCATGCCATTGGGTCTACTGGTCCTCCAGGGTACAGAGAGCAAGTCAAAAAGCAGAAGGATTTGCAAGGAATACAAACAGTCTCTTTGCATGTGTCTTCACCACAGTAGGTACTGCAAAAATGTCTACATCACAGCTTTCCAATTAATCTGATACAGAGGCATCAAAGAAGAGAGGAAGCAAAGCAAGAATTGACCTTGTTAAGGTTTAATTAAGGGCTTCAGTACAAAATGCAGAACTATAGTAATCTACTGAACCTTTT
The DNA here is from genome assembly GCA_013396695.1 of Sakesphorus luctuosus. Taxonomy (NCBI): domain Eukaryota; kingdom Metazoa; phylum Chordata; class Aves; order Passeriformes; family Thamnophilidae; genus Sakesphorus; species Sakesphorus luctuosus. The sequence continues at coordinate 464,343 of VWZD01006509.1, forward strand.
GCTTTAAGTGGAAAAAAGAAACCATGTATTGCTCATTATTATCTAGCGTTCAAATGCCAAGGTGAACACAGTGGAAATAAATCAGACTCCTCTCTGCCATTGCAGAGACAGCTCCAAGGTGTCTTGCACCTACGTCCAAGGTATCTCCTCCCAAAGGCATTCTGTATGAAGTTAGGAACACATATGAAAAACTAGTGTAGAGTATTAATTGTTCTAGGTTCCCCTTAATAGGCAGTGTTGATAGAGGGGCAGAATACCAGTCCATTTTATTATTTCCTGAATTGCCTCCTGGGAATGTCTTATGGAGTAATTTCTATTTTTGATCTTCTTCAGAATCACAATCAACACTTTCTTACTTTATTATGATATTTTCGGTCTTGATAAATTGTTTAAACGAGACTAGACATAAGGAAAACAGATATAACGCAAATATGATCTCTGGGCTAAACAGAGGTTAATCATTATGGATCACCATCAATGTATTTTTTAGGTTTTAGAAAGTGGTTTTAGAAAGCGGCTAAGTTTTACCTCTGCAATGTAGGAGGCAAAATTCTGGAATAAATTTAAGTTTGGTTATATGATAAGAAGATAAAACAATAATTACATTTTCAACTGGCGCTATTCCTTTCAATTTGTTTTCTGAAAAAAAGAATTTTGTAATACTTCCAAGGAGTTCTTAATCTATATCTGTCAATATAGTTTGCTGGCTGATTTTATTGAAGTGTGGGGAAAATGTCATGACAAGTGACATTTTATTTTAGGAAATTATATTGAAAACTGGCAAAAGATGATATAAGTGATCCAAATGTTGTGAAACTCATTATTGCTCAGCAGAAGTGACTAATGAACTTCCTCTTTTAATAAGTTCTGCATGATTTCTTTAATAATGTCAAGAAAGCTGTCCCCCTTATATGGACAAGAAGTGTCTATGTTTATGGATATTGTTTACAATTTAATGAAACAAAAATACTTAATATATGCTCATTTTTTACTTGTTGATGCAAGTAAATGTTGAGCTTAATTAAACTAACCAAACCATAATAACAACATTAAAATAAAATAATAAATATACAAATTTCTCAAATCTAAAGAAAATTGAGGTGGATTTGAGCTGGTTCTGGGTGTTCAGCTGTCATTTTGCTCAAATTTTGCCTGTATGTCTATGTCTAGGCTAGTTCTTTCAAGGTCCTCCTACTTTTATTGTTTTTAATTAGCATTCAGCTGTATTTCTAATCCACAGTCTAAGCTGCCAGCAATAAGTTGGGACCACACATACTGGGGAAGGGTTTTTAGGTGTCTTCAACATTTTTGTTGAATGAGACACCTGTGAACCTTGAGCGGAGCTGGGTCAATTTTCATGACTCCTAAGGCTGAAAGGAGACAGAGGTAGAGCCTTAGCATTTCACTCTCTGACTGTTGACCTTCTTCACATCTTGGCTCTGCTCAGACCAGACGTACAGAGGATCAGAGCTTGTTCTTTGTAACTCTTTGAACTTGCGCACACCTGCTTGATGCACACAAGAAAACATGTTTATCCATTTGAAATAAGTCAAGGGAGCTATTGCATAGCACTGTCTGGATCCGGCCAAGAAGGAATTGCTTTATTGCTGCAGCATGTGTTGGATCTTTATTTTCTAAACATCCTGCTGGGAGACGTGCAATAAAACCCTTTTTGCAATCGTTTCTCTCTCCACGGCGCTAAGGGTTCCCTGTTCCATCCTATTCCAAATAACACATGTGAACGCCTTGCCTTTTGTTTTTAAGTTAGGACAGCTCCACAGGGCACATATTAACACACATTAATGAATGGGTTATGGGCTTGTCAGAGCTTCCGGTGATGAATTTAGAGCCCATTAAAGACTAGGCATTGATTGCACTGGAGACTGTAGCTCTCTGTTTAATCCCTAGCAGGTGGGCACTGGTGCAAGCTTCACCATCTTGCACCAGCAGTGAACCTCGAACATGACCTCTCCAGAGGGAGAAGGGTAATTCATTTGCTGTGTTTACTTTATCTTCAACTTCTTTTTAGAGGGAGGCTCCTAACTGTGCTGAATTGTTCTAAGCGAGGAGTGGCAGATGTGTGATGTGGCTCAGGTTCTGGAAGGATTCTGTAGCTGTCTCTGTATGCTTGACCTTCAGACAATTTAAAGTCATGTCCCCATGGCTAAGAAATGAGTGTATATTACAAGCTCTGCTAAATTAACTGTAGCTTTCTTGGTGGACTTTCACTCCCCGGACATGCATTAAAATTACACTCCTGCACAGTGACTTTAATTTCTGTTAGGCAAAAGCACTGCTCAGCTACTGTGGTGCTTTTACAAAATAATAGCTACTAAAAAGCTGAAAACACACTAAATCAGACAAATTTTAAATAAAGACAATTTCTTTCTTCTGTCTTATGCCAGAATGGCATACTTTCTTTTCTAAATCACAATGCAGTCCCAGCTGTCCTTCAGATATCATGGTAGTAATCAGATTTAAACAAGCAAACAAAAAGCCTCCCAAAAATAAGGGGGAGCCTATGCAGCTTAAAGTCTCATTTCATGTCAGACACTTTTCCTAACCACTATCAGTCACTGAAAGATACTTTTGTCTCAAGTTTTATAGGGATAGACCCACATCTAGTCCAGGCAATTGCAATGGAGGATGGAAAGAGAATGCAGCCCATGGCTCCTTAGATAATCTGAAGGATGTGCTGGAAGGTAGTGCAGTTGATAGAACCTTGATGCCCCAATTCAAAGATTTTTACATCTATGCATGAGGACTGAATGCTTTGTTGTTATCCAGCCATTTAATTCACACTTAATTCAATCAGATTAAAAGAAAGTGCAACTAGAATAATTTTCTAACAAGATCCAAAATATATAATACTGTTACAAAAAAGACAGAAGTGGAAATGAAAGATAGGAGGGGTTGAAAGGAAAGTATGCTCATTTTTTTTTTTTTTAATCTTATACCAAATTCAAATCACGATGGTATTCTGTCTTTCTGTTTCCCTTATAAAGCTGATTTGTTCCCTTTTCATGACTAGGTAGTTGCCAGTTTCTCATTTCTTACAGATACCATATGCCTAACTCTCAACTTTTGAAGATAATTTCTCTGTTAAGTAACTTCACTCAGAGAGCACCTCTTCTTGGGGAATATTAGCTGTCACAGAATCTCCTTTGAGGTCTCCTGGGAGACCGAGAAGGATGTATCATTTCTTCTACAAAAGCTCTCAGTTTCCTCATTAACCATGAGAGAGGCTTCCTAGTTTGTTTGGGGTTTTTTTAATTAAAATATAAACAACCCTCATTATTTTGATATTAAAGATTTGAAGGCCTTTTTTTTTTGTTAGATCAAGAACTCTTGTACTTGATCACCTTATCAATACCTTTACCAAGGAATAGAACTCTTTATTTTTTCTCTTTCTTCCTTTGGGGACTTGTTGTCATATTTACTCATGGAAGGTGCCTTATAGGGGTATCTATGTACATTAACAGACATAGTTGATATGAAACCCTGAACAGAACACATGCGTGTCACTCATTAGCTGGTTCTCGACAGAGGTGAGACATAGTGGCAATTCACCCTTCCTCCTGTCATACCATAAGTTGGTTTGGGGCATTTTACTTTATTATGTTACCTTTACCAAAAATTTCAAATGAAACAAAATGTCAAACCTAACAAAAACTTAAAGATGTGACAAATGAGGACCTGTTTATTTACTTTGGTATATATGTGAAAAAAATCAAACTGTAACAAGGAGGCATAATGAAATGTGAAATGTCACCCCAAAATACAGATCATCCTGTCCCTTTCTTAATCCAGCCTATAATTAAAATAGCTGATTATTTTAATTTAAAATTACCTCTTTTCTCTAAGCCTGTCCTCCCTATCTGTTCTTTTTCCTCTGTGTTTTCCTGAATGAGATTCACTTTTGCAAATAACATCACCGTAGGTGCTGAAAATGAGTGTTGGTACAATACACTCAAATATCTCATAGGAGAATATCTTGTGGAATTTGCAGCTGGCTCCAGGGGAAACACGGTTAAGATGAAATCTCTTGGCTCTTTAACTCAGGAAGAACCAAACTTGTTTGATAGGTCTATTCTTGCCAGCAGCACACAGCTACTGTTACATCAGTACATTGTTTCCTGTGTGAGACAGTGCACCAGGACCACAAGAGAGCTCCTGCCTGCCAGAGGTTTTGATTGTAAGATGTTTTGGTGGTTTTAGGTTCCCCATGCCTCTAACATTTCTCTGCTCCCCAGACTCTAGTCTGAGGTCTGGCCTTTGTTGACTTCAGAGATGTTTTATCAGGCCTGAACTGGAGCTTAATCAAAGTTTATCTAAATACTGACTTGGAAGATGTGAGGTAGAGAAGGAATCAGTCCTGTGTCTCATTTCCCTTCCTTCCTCTGGCACCGACCTTCCTGACTTCATCAATTCCAATTTCAGAAGAGCACTTCATGCTCATTTTGGCTGTCCAGAGTCATGGGAGTTTTTTGTTCATGAGAACAAGCTTGCTCGTAGATTGTATCATTCTTACCACCTGTCTAAATTTATTAGCCTATATAAAAGATTTCCCAGTTTGGAGACATTCAAAATGTGCAATTTTAGTTCAGTTGATTAAGTGTGAGATACATGTCACAGTGGACTACCTATGCAAGGTGACTGTCAACCCCCACACCTGCAGGAAAGGGCATTTCCTTTGGGTAGAGGTATAGTGTCAAGCAGATGAAGCTCCGCTGCTCCATCTCGTGGGAGGAACTAAGCACATCATGATGCACTTGTCAGGCGGGTGCAACATCTCTGTGGCCGGTTTAACTGCTCCTAGTAAAAGGATAAAATCTCCATCTGCAGTGAAGGCAAAGATTCAAACAAGAGAAGAAAGTGTAACAAACCAAACAACATTCTCTGCAGGTGAGTTTTCACTCACGTACAAATTGTCATAAGTCCAGTTTCACATTCCTCAAAAAATAAAATTTCCGAGAGAGTAAATGTACGAACATAACTAGACCAATCACCTCAACTAGTCTCAATTAATATGTAGTACCTAAGAGTTGCTGCCTTATGACTCTTTTAGTAACCATTCTTTCTGACCCTTACATATACCTCTGTCCTCAAACCTCACTACTCCTTTGGAATCTACTAAAACTACATTTAATGAAAGTAATTGCAGTCAGGTGATTTTCGTGCCATTAATGGAGGCAAAGTCTATCTTTGTTACATTGTTTTCCTCCCATTTTTTTCCAAATCTTCATGTCCCTTTGACCACAGGATAAATGTCTGTTTCTTGGTGTGTAAAGCTTTTGTGCGATTGATTTATAATGACAGATCACCAGGCTCTTTTTGTGATGATTTTATCAATGAAAATGACAGTAAAGTCCTTGCTTCACTAGCATTGGTCTGCACAGTCTCTCAATAACTTTTCTCTTTCAGAGAGTCCAGTCAAAAAGAAACATCTCAGTAGGACACAGAGTTTCCCCTATAACTGTCTTCCCTAAGAGGTATGAAGTAATTTTTGGATTTGATTATTTTCATAAGAAAGAAATGTCAGTTAATAGAAAATTTAAGGAAATAATTTTAAAATTATATTTAAAATGTTTATCCTTTGCATTCTATGAAAGACACAAAGTCTTCATACACACAGGAATGCACACATTTTCCTTTTGACAGAATTCTACTTCCTCTTTTTAATGTACATCTTCATGAAGATACGCATATGAATTTATTCAGTTTAATGAGAGTTGTAAAGGAAAATCATGCAAAACCTTCAGGCTTCCCTTCAATGTGATCAGGTGAAACCATGGAATATTAAAAGGAATTTTAGTCTGCTTTTTATATTCACCAATCCTTTGGAAGAGAATCCTGATTCCAGCAAATATACCATGTAAGCAACTTTTTCCCCTTGAGGACTGAGAGTACAGGGCCCTCAGAATGTATTATTGAGAGGGGAAATTAGCTGAACATCCTTTATTACCTTAGTCTGGGAGGAATTCCATGAAAGTCAAACATGAATATTTTACTGGGGAAGGGAATGCCAGTTTGGTTTGCTGTAACTTATTTATGAGTTAAATTTCCAAAGCTTTCTAAGACATGTGTGCTTTTTGGGTCACACTCTGCTTTCATGACATCAATACACAGAATAACTGCATTGTCTTCAGTGAGGTCTTGAAATATTTACACAGCTATGAATTGAGCAAATATTACTAACAAGGTTGGGTCTAGATCCTTCACTTTGCTTACTTGTGAAAGCTGAAAGAACATCATAGCTTCAGGTGTTAGATGCCTTAAAGAAATTTAACACATTAGATCTAATGTCCCCCCATGTAATCCATAGGACAATAAATGTCTCATAGAGTTAGTGTTAGTCCAACTATCTTTGTCTTGCCTTCTAAATAAATGAAAGCAAGGTGTGCTTTTACTAATTGGTTATAACAAGGTTTGACAATGATTAGGAGTTTCCCTCCAGTCCAAAAACTGCCAGCAGTTCTCTGACTTATAGGAGGGCATAGGATGAAATCTCTGACATCCCCCTGGCATACAGGAAGAAAGGTCTGGAATTATTAATTGCAATGCCACTTTCAGTACAACTAAAGCTAAAATTTGAACCCAAAGAATTGAAGAACATCTGATGAAATAGAGTCATAAATCCATCAGGCAGGTATTTTAGACCAGAAAAATTGAAATAGTGTAATTTTCTTATTTATTTTGTTGCCCTTGATTTAGCACTGAGTTTATAAGGAGGAGATATTGTCAAATTCTAAGATGTTAGGGAATGATTTATTAGGTGTCCAATAGCAAACCTGTGAGCCACAAAATATAAAGAAAACAGGCCTCAAATTGTCGGTCCAGATTTCCTGTTAAGGTAAAGACTGTTATATTCATTACTGAATCTATCAAAGAAAAACATTACAAATATCAAAACCATGTCTGATCTTAAAGCTGTAAAGTAGGAGTTTAAGAAGTTTCAAGATGGGTGATTTGTTTAACATTTGCATTACCTGCATGACATTGTGTAATCTCAGTGTCACACTCTTGAATGATAACTCTGAAGATCAAACTGACCCCTTCGCCTCATGCTGGCTTTCCCATGCAATGCTAATTATCATGTTTGCCTTTGTGGGACTTTTATATGCCTGGCATTCAAATGCTTTTTCCACTTGTGGCCTCAGCTGGTGTGATCCTACTTCAAGAAGGCATGAAGCAGGGCTGGTTTTAGTTTCCATGTTTCTTTTTCTGTGCTTTCACTTGCCTGCTAGAGGTTGACAGAATTTTGTCAGAAATGCCAGAATTCCCAGTATGTCAGTAGATAAACATTTAGCTCAGGAATATCCCTTACCAGCCCTGGGTTGTGAGATTATTAGCTAATGTCTGCAAAGTACTCCAAAATCCTTGGATGAAAAGCAGCCCAAATGTGAAAAGCAGTACTAAGTATACATCTAGAATTTTAAATGTGTGTGTGTGTGTGGAGGGGGGNCGCGTGCGCAGAGGTGGGTGGGTGTGCATATGTGTGCATGCTTAGGCATATATACTTATGTCTTCTCGTATACATTTAGAATCACTGTATTTAGGACTCTGTAATTGCTGCACATCAGCACCATCCAGGGGACTTCTTCACACCTCTCCGGAACTACATGAGACTCCCCTTTTCAGTAGTCAGGGCTGTGCTCTGCATTTTTCTGAAGAAAGCCTATCCAGAACCTTTACAGAGAAGACAGTTTTCTCCAAAGCTACAAAAATTGAAAAGAAAAAATAGCTTTTATAATAAATTGAGATATTTAGAAATATTAGAAAGATATAGTCACATCCCTACAATTACATTCTAGCTTAGAATGCTCAAAAAAGTTCTTCCTTATAATTGCTTTCTTTACTTCCAAGCCATACCTCCCAGTGGCCTAAAAGTGAATTGATTATGTATCTGCATAATAGACAAGTGTTCTTGTTTCCTTGGGATACTAATGCAGCTGTGTACCCACAGACTTTTGAATGTACAGACATATAGCATATAGTCACCTATTCTCTCTTTTTTTTTTTTTTTCTGCTAGACTTCAAGTGGTTTGAGGTTTCTCTAAGTGTTTCCCATACTTCAGTCTCTGTGGCTGCATCCAGTCATATTAGCAAGATCTGTGCCATAGAATGACTTGGTCTTTTTCTGAGAATTCTGATTTTATAAAAACTTCAGAATTTAGTTGCATGGTGTGATTATGAGATGGCACTCATTTGGAATAATACTCAACCAAGATTATCATGGTTTGTTTCAATAGTGGAGATCTTTCTTATCTTATATTTATCTAAAAAAAATTATTTTCAATTCATTTACAGTCAGTGAAGATTCTGGAACACATTTCACATCCATACAATGTTTTTTGTCCTCCTCTCAGAGTCAGTTCTACTCAGTAACAGATGTAGTTACGTTTATTTTGTATCAACTTTGGAAAGTACTGTTGCCTCCTTTGGGATGAAAAGTGTTTTATAAATGTGAGCTTATTGTTATTTCTTTATGAGTATCTTTGACAGTTCACTGCTGTTACCCATGGAACTTTGCCCTGGTAATAAAGCTGTTAATAATACACTATCAGTCAACTTTAAGAAAGTAATGCAGTATTTATTGGGTTAGCATCAATGTTTATTATTCTTCATTCAGTGATATACATTACTTGTGTAGCATTTCTGATGAAGAAACAGGGTTGCTGGTAAAAAGATGGAGCTGATTCTTCAGGGGACATAGTACAAGCTTTGAGTCAACTTTAGAGGAAATACAGAATTTTCTAAATTAGATGTGATTCTCTGAGCTGTAAGTGAGTGCTCATTGTGTATATATCATTTACATAAAAACCTTTTGGCCTGTGAAAACAGAGCACCATTCCTTCAGTAAATAATTCTGGGACAAGGGGGGAAAAAAAAACCCATCTGAACATTTGCTGCTAATTGTATGTTCGTTCTGAAGCTCAGAGTCCTTAATCCAAAATCTCCATGTTTTGGTGCTTTGACAGATACTTAGAGAGCTAAAGAACAGAGCATTAGAACTCAGTATAATAGGCTTTTATTTTTAGAAATGTAGTCTCAAAATTGTACTGAAATTTTTACTCCTGTTTTACTGTTGAAAATGCATCTGTGTATCCAGAGTGCAGCCCAGTATCATGGAACAGGAAAACAGTATGTAACAGAAACAGTTTCTGTGAAATTGCACTTGCCTACCTGCTCAAACTATTAAAAATCTTTTAAATGCTTTTACCGATTTTGTTCATGCATTTTCCTTTTCACCCTTATGCTGTTATCACACAAATATAAGGGAGATGTGATATCAGTGTCCTACATGCTCTAAAAACACACAGATGCAAAGATAGTCATAGAAAAAGACACAAAAATTGTAGAGGCTGAAACAAAATACAGAAGACACAATGAAAAATGTAAGAATGACATGTTTTAACAAGCATGAAAGTCAGAGTTTTGAGGGAGAAATTGAAAAGGCAAAAATTACATAGTTTTGCCTATCTTTATAAGTAACATAAGAAGCAGCATGGGAGGAAGTAAGAAAGTGCTTGTCTGAAAATGGAACACATAGATAGGAGAATAAAATACCGCATGCCAAAGTCTGTTGCCAAATTCTTGATAATGAATGAGATCATCTTCTCTCCTTGTTTCAATTATTTATCCATTAATCATACACAAAAAGTCTTGTGTTTTTTCTTCTAAATAGATGNTACACCATTTACTTCTTCAAGCAGGAAATCTTTTTCCTGCACTAGCTAAGGTGTAGTCCTGTTGATCTAAGCCTTTTACTCTTGGTCCTTCGGGGAATGAGCATCTCAGGGATTCATGGACAAAAAATAAGCACATATTTACAATGCAAGCTGGAAATAGAAAATGGCACTAAAAAGTGGGGAAGGTGGAAAATTACTGATATGAAGAAACCACTGTCTTCTTTTGGATAAATGTAATTAAGAATAATTCCCAACTGTGATCTCTGCAGGCTTTAGATTTTCACTGAATTAAAACCCAGTCTACCATCTCCAGCTAAGTGACTGTCACTAAATTGGAGTTGCAGAAAAGCAGAATAACAGACCAAAGCAACATCAAGAATGCTGTTCTCCCATTCTTTGTTTTAACATTGTCCCACATAAGCTCTGTTGTCAAATCCTTGCTGTTATGTACTTCAATTCTGTCAGAAGCATCTGACAAACAAAAAAACTTTGCCTGCCTGCATATGAATCCTCATCACCCTTTAATTATTTTGAGATGTCAGTATAGAAGACTAAATATAGACTGCACTGCGAGTGAGAATTAAGGAGAAATTCTAAAGCAGCACATATTTGTTCTGTGGTCTCTTCTCCATCACATATGATTTGCTAATACCTTTATCATAAACCAAAGGAAAGCACCAGTCTTTGTATGTTGTTTTATAAGCCAAGATAGGTCCCTTTGGAAATACGTTTCTGAAAGACCTATTCTTTACATCATTTTGAATGAAGTCCATTGGAACTGATGTCACTCCCTATAATGTATCCCTTTGAAATTTTCTTCACCTTCACAAACCAATGGATCTAAGATATCTTAAGATTGATGTAATGGATAAATGTTTAAACAAAAGTGTGAAAAACCTGTGATTTAATTTCTACAAATAAAGTCTGCTTCCAGCAGTATAGCTTTACTATTAAAACCGTTTATGAAAACTAAGGTTTCTTAAGACAATTCTGTCTGGAAAGGTTGTCTTTCTGGTTAAAAGATCTTTTGTGAAGTCATTTTAGACTTGAGTGATGGATTGTCACTTGCCATGTAGCACTCTTTAAGGAAAGATCAGGTAAAAATAATGTGCTTAAAACCGTAAAGAGTCCAAGAGAAACATGAACAATACTTTAATAAACTTCATCACTTATTTAGCAGTAGTTGTTTTCATGTCTGAAACACCAGAGACTTAAAGAAAAGAAAAAGAAAACATTTTAAGCTGATCTGAAAATGATACTTTTGCTATGGACTTTCACTGATATTATCTCTCTTTTTTATGGCAGAATAAAAATAAAAAATGTTCTTTACTGTTTAAATCTACTAGGAGAACTATACAACAAAGAAAGCTTAGTATCTCTTTCTGTCTTAGCAGTGAAGAGAAAACCACAAATTAATTGTGTTAGAAACAAATTGCAGCTGATATCACTCATTAAAAAAAAAAAAGGTAATTTGTAGTGTTGAAAGATGACTCTACTAAGAGACTTGCTTGTTCATTTATTCTGAGATCAGGAACAATGAAGTTTTGCAATATATCATGTCTCCACACGCACTAGAAATTAAAACAAAAGAAATTCTTCATATCTCATTGGTATTCAGACCATACAGGATGGTGCCAATTACATAGTAGACTTCAGCTAAAATATCTGGTAACAAATGTAGAATGTAATAGAATTCATAACATAGTAATGATCCATTTCTGGGACAAATAGCTATGGTATAGGGAGGGAAAGATATAATAAAAATCATGCGTCACACTGACTGACTATAATAGAAACAAGGCACATGGATGCCTTGGAAATATGGATGCTTTTAGGATATAACTGACTACATAAATATAGAGTTTAAACACTTTTTTTTTCCTTCTGTTCTTGTACTTCCGTTTTCCTTTTCCATTAGATCAGGTAATTTTTTTTATTCTCATCTGCAGGCCACAAGACAACAGAGTATGATAGTTATTGGTAGCTGAAAATAGATGGGTGAAGATATTTTAGAAGGGTACAATCCATCAGCAAGTAAAATAGATATCATTGGTGAGAGAAAAGGTTATTGATACTTGCTTATCTCAGGAAATATTCCCCATTAGTACTGTGGTACAGTTAATTTGTAGACCCTGGGGAAGTGAAATTGCATAACGAAATCTGCTTCCCAAATCCAGTAACAAATATAAACTCATTAGAAGGCTTCCTTTTTTTAGAAAATACAGTGTCTTGGAGGTGTTTTTAGAATTACAGATGTAAACATGTATTTTGGAAACACATAAAATTTTCATATGAGCTGATTTTACAGATCAATTTTGAGCTGTTTTTGTTCTATGGCTGTTATGAGGCTTATGTCTTTTGGTTAATGTCCACAAACAAAGTGTCATCTGCAATCCAGCTATCATTTAATTGAATTTTGAGATGTAAATCTAATATCTTTATTTGTGTCTGTCATAACAAGACACCCAAATACAGTGCTGGTCATGGAAATTGGACCATAGTAGGATGCTTAGCTGAGAGTGCCGCAGAGAGGAGTTTAATGCTGTCCCTAAACCTCTGTCAGGGTATTGCTGATCTCACCAGAGACACAGCAAGTAGCTTTAGGATCAGATTCACTCCAGCTGAGCAGTGATTTTGTTATGGAAATTAAGTGTGTCCTGCATTGTTTCCAGCAATGGGACTCATTTTCAATATATTTCACAGTAAATAACAGTGTCTTTCATTTCTAGGGACTGCAGTGGCCTGTGCTGCAACTGATACGCTCCATGCTCTGCCTCATAGTACCTGAGGAACTTCAGTGAGATCTCTTCACCACAACTGAACTATGATCTTTAAAAGCCACTTGGATGTGGCTGGGATGTTATGTACTCATAGAACAAGGGAAGATTCCTTTGAGCTTAAAGAGAGCAGGTTTAGATTGGATATTAGGAAGAAATTCTTTACTGTGAGGGTGGTGAGGTACTGGAGCAGAGTGCCAAGAGGAGTTGTGGGTGCCCCACCCCTAGAAGTGTTTAAGGCCAGGTTGGATGAGGCTCTGACTAACCCGGTCTATTGTAAGGTGCCCTTCTTTAAGGCAGGGAACATGGAACCAGATGATTTTTAAGTTCCCTGCCTACCCAAAACATTCTATGATTCTATGATTTTTATGAAAATGCTACCTGAACTTAATGACCAGGAATTAAATGCAAGACACAGTCTTCTGCAACAGAAAATGTTTCCCAAACAGCAATCTGTCAAAATCAATGGAAAAAAATAGTAACACAAACCATGATAAAGAATCCATTTGGCATTATTAATCGCCATCATAAGGAACAAATGCACACAGACACAACCCAAAACCCCCCATCCATAATTTCTGATGCTAAGCAGTCGTAATTTCTTTAAAAGATGATATATTTTGCTTGTACATTGTTGAAAGATTTTTCTGGAGTCAGTCTGCTCATTCTTAGACCTTGTATTTTCTTTGAGTAAAAAGTGCAAGGCAATGTATTTTATCACATGTTGATTCTGTCAGATCCATGTGTTGTTTAAAGACATCATCATTTCTGGATAAGGTAGAATTATATTAGAAATTGCATAGAAGGAAGATAGAGCAGAAAAAAAAGTGTAAATACATCAGTGGCAATCAAAAGCATATTGCGAGTTTTCATCATCAGATTTTATGAGCAATATTTGAGTATCTGAGTATCTGATCTGCATTTGTAATAGCTGGAGACATGCATGTTCCTAACTTTGGTACTTAGAATTAGTCCTTGAAACACTGATGGAGCCTGGCTGTTAAAACTGGACTCACTTTACTAAACTCAGCCCCTGAAGTTAGAAAGTACCAAATGTGGTGGTCATTTGAGAATACAAACTTAAATTTAATAGATAGTTAAGGTGTTCTCTGTTTTCAAATTCCAGCTTTCTGAAAAAGTTTACAAATCACCTGGTTTTCATATTAGGATAGGTGGTAGGACAGAATGAATATATATATATGTATATATATGTATATGTATATATGTATATATATACATGCATATATAAATAAATAAATAAACAAACAAACANAAAAGATCCTACATGAAAAGTAAAAAAAAATGTTAAAAATTTCACCTTGGTGCTTCTTTCTCTTTCCTTTAGCTGGATACATTTGAATAGCAGAGTTTTGATAACATCACATCACAAGAAAATTCCTTCTTATCCCTAATGCAGCAATATCTGTTTAACTTTCTGTCTATCAAGAGAAGTAGAGTGAATCTGAAATGGGAAATGTGCACGCCAGGTAAGAAAGCTGCATTAATGAATTGACTTCTCACTTGTGACCACTTTTAAAAACATAATCAACAGTGAAAGATGTGGATCAAGTGAAAGGGTGAATATACAGTTTAAGACAATAAAAATGAAAGGGTGAACATACCTGCTGTATAAAGATAAGCAAAATATATAAACAGGTTGAACTTCAATGATTTTATCAATATGTTTAAAAAAATAAGTCAAACTGTCAGCAGGTCTGAATGACTCATTCAGCCCTTATGTTTTATAGTTTCATAATCTTACATTCTTTGGTCACATTTTTGCTTCCTAGTGTGATGTACATGCCTTCACACCAACAATGTGAAGTATGTTTTCACTTTATCACTGGAAATATAAGATATTAAAAAAGCTATTGGACTGAAATTCAAGAAATAGACTGGTAATTTCTGTGTCATTATGCTTTACAAAAACCTTTAATGATAAGACCCTTGGAGACATTTCATTTGTAATCAAGCATTTTTTCCCCTACCTAGAATAAGTTCTTTTGGCAGAATCATCTGCTAAGCTAAGTTGAGAACTACTAAACTGCTTAACAACTACTTTCTTTCATATGACAGGTTGGATAAGAGACTCTGAAGCTGAAATCCATTTTTCTCATTAAAGATTGCATTACTGTCTTCAAAGCAGTTAACCACACAACATTTGATGCTTATTATCACTTATCTGCATATAGCCTAGCAAAAGCAAACTCACTCCTCAAGAAGAAATCAAATTTTATATACCAAATTAATTCCCATGGCATTCAGTGAGGTGTCCTGTGAACTTTAGAAGAAATTTCACTAAAATAGTTAAAGCAAATTGCAAATGAGTTCCCACATCTGGCTTGAACTCATCTATCATTCATTGTAACATGAATAAATGAAGACATTCATCACAAAGCACGCAACAGAAATTGTGTTCTCCTATTGATATAATTAAATACTCATAGAGAGCTAAATGCATAATAGCTTCCAGACCTTTTATTTCATGCCAGAATTCAATGGCTCCATCCTCATATGTTCCTAGTCAGAATCATTGTGAACCCTCTCCAGTTTCTAAACATTTATTGCTAGTGCAGTAATAATAAACATCTTGCATTTATAAAATGTAATGTTGCCTAGAATTTTTCATTTTTCAAGAATGTAGATCACACTGTCTAATGGCTCTCATATGTCCAGCATGCCCATGAACAATTTGTCTTCTGAGTGGAGTGTTAATCTGACATCTCAAGGACAGAGCCAGTTTCAAGAAGACTCCAAGAAAAGCTGAAATATTTCATGTGTTGCAATAACTACTGAAAGTCCAAGTATACTTACTCTGGGATTACTCAAAGCTCTGGATTATATTACTTCTGCTTTTCAGTGTTTTATTTAAATGGAAATTATTAAAGATGCCAGGAGATTTAGTTTTTTCTTTGGGGGTGTGCCAAAAATAATGATGAGAATTTTGTAATAATAATGACATTTATTGTGCAGTTCTAAACTAGATTTAGCGAAGGGTATGTGACAAGTTTGATGAATTTCTTTGAGGCAAAAAAGTGATACACCCAATTCAAACCTATGAACACAAGCTGTCTTTTTTGTGATGAAAATCAAGACATTTTCTATCATCCATGTCTTCCTTTGATGTTCCTGTCTCACTTCTCATGTCCTTCATCAAATATGCTCCACTCATGCAATAATTATATTGACCTGATCAAAGATCTGTTTAGTTCTATTGAAAGTTTTCTTCTGCCACTAGTAAACTTTGAATCAAATGTTCCTATGCTTTTAAAGGTACTATTTTATCCATAGTGACACTAAGATGAAGAATTAAATATGCTTTATGTTCTACTTGGAAAATAAACTAAATTGAGATGTAAAGAAAGCTCAATTAAAGGAAAATGGTCTGTCCTTCTAAAGTGACATTGTTTGAAGAACGATTTCTCTAGGCTTGTTTACATGTGGTCTAATTACATATGCCATTGCTTGCTTAAAATAGGGCCCACATTACCTGTCAGAGAAGTCAGCTCATGGCCCAAGAACTGAATCACTCAGTTTACACTGCTTCCTGCCAGCAATAGAGTATTTTGTACCAGAAAATTGGTGACAACATCCTAGAATGCTTTAATGGCTACATTAACCACTGGCATACTTAATTGTTGGATATCTTGTTTGGGATGAGGTGAATTAATGCCTCAACATGGCCTCTCCTTCTCATGGACTGTGAGGTGGGCCTGAAGTGACAAGCTGAGGTGTGGGTATTTACCTGGAGCCAGCTGACCCTTGCTTTGCTTGTCCTCAGTGATAGCAGCAGTAAGTGATGACAGACACTGTGTTGGGTGTTCCAACATACTTAAGTGTTATCCTGAACTGCTCACTTTGTTTTATGAGTAGGACACAACATTTTAGGTATTGGGCTCTGCTCATGCAGAAGGTAACAGAAACTTTCTTCACCTTCTCCAGACCATGTATTACTTTACCAATAAACTTCCAGTGTGGACGTTCAGAAATCTATAGGTCAGTGAGACACAGACATTTAAAAACCGAAGTTGTCGTTGAAAATTAGAGTAGTAGTGTGACAGTCAGGTCATTTAGTTATTGTCTAAAGTGTTAATCAAAACCAATTGTCCCTAATTTCTCTATGAAAGAGCTATAAATTAATTTAAATCTCAAATTCTATCTCCAGGACTTAAACGATAAAAATATGTTCCTGAATGGCTGGCAAATTTGTATTCCCAAATGGTTTTGAAACACTTTGCATGTTTTCTGTCTTGGATTTCTCATTTCATTTCACCATCCTTTTCTTCCCAAGAAGCCCATTGTCTGAAGAGGGGAAAAAAGAAAAAAAGAAAAAAAAGAAAGGTTTTTTTGAAGCTCATATTTTGCTGTTAAAAAAAGTGATTTGATCTAAAAATTTTGCTCGTGTACAGTCTTTTCCCCAGACTCTAAAGAATTCAGGAATCTGCACTCAGTTGGACGTATTTTTAAGTACAGAGAGCCTGAATGATTCTCACTGACTTTAAATAATTACATAAGAAGTTTATTTGTCCAAATAGTTTGAGTCCAGGCTATGTCTGAAGAGTGATCTGTAGTGATCTTTCCCCAGTAACAACACCTGTTCAAACCTGCTACAAAAACCTGAGATGACTGGAGCATAGATGTTCTTGAATGGAAACTTTTTTCCCCCAGTTTAGCTTTTCAGGTGAGCATTTGTGTGGAATGTACAATAGCTTTTGTGCCACCTGTAAAAAGCCTTTCAGTAAGCCATGATTATCTTCCTATGTCAGCTAAAATATCCTCAGAAGGTTTCTTTGTTTTATATATCAGTTATTTCTGTATTGTTCTAGAGAAACCTTGACCAATTGCTGAACAGCAAAATTGGCAGTCAGTGATGTACAATGTTGAACAGACACGTTCCTCCTTATATTCACTTATGTTCCTCATTTAACACAGTATTTGCTGGTATTACAAGTGTTTTACACAGGTGTCACTTCAGATTCCCCTTACTGAAGAGGAAAGGAAGGATTTACCTAAGTTCCCTGTATTTATAGTAAAAAAATTTAAAAAATTTAAAAAAACCCCAACAACCAGAAGGCTTTCTAAAAATGAAATTTTAAAGTCTGATAATCTCTCCAGTAATTCTACTCTTTCTGAGTCATGGCTTTATCGGTCAGAAGTATGAAACTATGAAATTTTTCAGTCAGCTGCTATACTATCATTTCGAGTAAAGAAGAGGCATGACATCCTTTAACATGAAAGACAGAAATTGGGGCGGCGGGGAGGGAGGGGGGAAGTGGGGGGAGTGTGTTTGCTGGTGTACTAATTCTGGAGTCAAAGCATTTACAAGAACAGCAAATTTATAAAGTCATATTACACTAAGATGACTGTACTACTACAGTCATATCACATCAGTTCTCTTGAAAGTGCAATTTTAACCATGACCTAATGAATATTAAGATATCCAACTTCTTAACACCTAAAAATTAGGATTATTTTAGTGGAGAATCAGGAAAAAAGTCTTGTTGGAAGGTTTTTTTAGAAAATATAAATTAAAAAATAATGTCACATTTTCAAAACTATTTTTACAAATAATACATTTGATGCAATTACATCTTAGAAAACTTTACTTCTAGTAATATGGACAATCAGGTTTTTCTACAATTATTATATTAAGATAACATCAATCCATCATTAAAAAGTGAAAATTAATATAGAGTGCAAATATTCACTACCATTTTATTATGACAAAACCATAATAATTTAAATGCAAATTAATATTTCAAATTAGTTTTTTGTTTATTTTGAATTTTAACAATCTGACTATTTTGCTTATGTGTCTATTCAGCTTGGGAGTTACATTCATTTAATTTACTTTTTAATCTCTGCACTGCAGATATTCACAGTGAAATTATTAACTGCAGTTTTTAATTATTAATTTTCAGTGACTCCTTAATCAATGGACAGAAATGGGCAATATGAGGAGAAAAATTTGAGCAATTTACATTACATGTTTAGCCTCCAGAGAGATGATCTTAAAGGATCTACTTCTCTCTGTTGGCTGTAAGATTCTGCACAACAAGCTTACACACACATAGTTGCATTTTTTTGTTATGAAATTCAAAGTAAATAAATTGTAGTTAAAGAAAGAAAAAAAAATTACTTCCACCATTCCTCTTTTTCCCCCAAAAATTTAAAAATTATTCCTCAAGGATTATCAGAAGTATTACTTCTTAAGTGCTTATTCTGCCAGCATTAGTGTACCTTTTTTCTTAGGAGAACTACTTTTCTATATATTAGCTTACATCTATTTGACATTTCCAACACAAAGATGTTTGAAATTCCCCAGCTCAGGAATTAATAATTTCATAACAATCATGAAGAAAGTTCATAACAATCACAATATTTTAAGGGGTTTTGATACATCTAGCTGATAAAACTAAAAATTTTATTATTTACACCACATGCAAGAATAAATTCAGGAATTCATTAAGCTGCACATGGCCATGTTGCATTTCAATATACTACATAGTGGCTTAAATATGTTTAGATTAGATGTACTGATAATTTCTACAACTAAATACTTATGAAACTTCTACAGAAATGCAGATCGCTACCTAAACTTTTGAAAAATGATTCACACTTGCAATGCACATATATGGTTTCATTTTATAAACTGTTTGAAATCTTCTAATTTCTGAAACACTAATTTAGGCATTTGCTCTGCATTTAACAACTTATAAATCCCAGGAGAACCTAACTCTCTTCACTCTTAAGGCTACTGTATTTTGTTTAGCCTCATTATTTTCAATTACTTGGCATAAAAGGGATTTCCAGCATGACACATGGGAAGAAATGGACACAGCTCCTTCAACCTGTGAGTTTATAAAGGGCATATAAGTGGTATTTGCCTGGATGTTACACTATGAAGGCTGATGTTGGTAGGATCTCTTGTATTTGAATAGTTATTAAGCTTCAGAATTATCTTCCATTTTCCACCTGTTTCTGTTTAAATTTGCAGATCTATTAGCACAACTCCAAAGTGTGTCTTTGTATTTTGACCCATTGCTCTGTAATTTACATGAATATGGAACAGAAAGAAGCTTCAATCAATAACTGGAATCAAAACAGCCCTGAAAACCTGGATCCAAATGCTCTTCACTTTATTGCTATAGAATAAACTCTTCTATGTACATTTAGTCTCCACTTTTAAATATTTGTCTCTTTAGATCCTTCATTTACTATCCTTCAGGTAAGCCTGCCTGTAAAATACCAGGAATTGCTCTGAAAATCCACTTATGCAGGAGGTCTGCAAAAGGCCTGTATGCGTCTTTTTTAATGACATTTCTGCTAGATTGGACCCAAGTTTGTACAGTTATGAGTCTGTAGTAAAAATAAGTAAAGCTTGTTAATAATTCACACCATGTGGACTGAAAGTTCCTTAAAACAATAAAGCACTCTTGTCTCAGTTTCATAATATGAACAGGGATAAAAGCAGTAGCAAAATAAGCAAATATGTTTCTAATTGTGACCTTCAGGAATAAGTAAAAAGTGGATGAGGTAAACCACTAATGAAGCCAGTATATTTTGGAACAATGAGTAATTTCTATATTAGTTTTCCGTATGTGTTGATTCAATTAAGAGTTCATCAAGTCTTTCTTCTGAATTGTAATGTGGATTTTTCTATGGTCAAATAATCTCAGGTTACTGTAGATTTACATAAATTTCACAGGTAATGTTGTTTCTTAAGTTTGGAACTAAATGAATCTCTATTTTTCAGTCTCTTCATGCCATTTTCTGTGTTATTTCTGCAAGGTGTTCCAAAATACCTCTCTTAGGAAGCTTGTAAATATTTGGATTTTTATTTTCTGAAAGTTAATACATCAGGCAAATTTCTTCAGTTTACTGAAACAGGAGCATTGAATTCAGGCACAAGTAGGAGTTTTTCCAGATCTTGTCTACCAAGTCAGGATCCTTGGGTTTGAATTTCTCTGGAAGAGCATGGATTTACAGACTGTATAACATTAAATCCACTGATAACTTTGCAGCAGTGATACTTGAAAAAGAAAGAATCAAAACAAAACAAAACAAACAACTCCCCCAACCCTATAATAAGTGTCTGTACAGTGTATATATATACATGTAAGTGTAGGAGTACATATATATGCACACATATAGATGTGTATATATAAATCCTTACACTCCCCAAAGAAGAAAATGAAACAGCCTTTTACATAGCACTTTCATTGCTGTCAAGCAGAAAAGTTGCTTGAGACTTCATGGAAGAGGATTTGACATTGACTCTTTCCTAGCAAATTCTTTTGTGCTATCAGATTGACATTTCCTAAAAAAAAGTGTTTTCAGAAGGTTTCTAGTTAGAACTCCAAACTCTGTCAAACTTCTAGGCACCACTCCTACCAATTCAAGCAGGAGTTGGATGTGTCCATCTATACACTTAAGAATGAAGAAATAAAAGCACTGGAATTTTGTAATTTATTTTTGTTGCATATGTAGCCCTCCTGCCAGGTGTTACTGGTAGTAACCAGGACTGGGTTCAATAACCTGTCTAGGGGACTCCTTCTAAAGTAAATATAAATGGTGGCTTGCCTCCCCACCTAAAACATCAGCATTAAGGAATTTAATAATTTAACCTTTTACAGGTGTTCCTTCTCCCATTGCAAATATGTAGGAGTACTGAGACTATGAAACCACAAATACCTTTTATTTGGGAAAATACAGTAAGTATATAGTTTCAAAAGTCAGGAAAACCCACAGAGCATGTTGGGGATATGACCAGCTTCACATTTCCATCTGTTAGTCACACAGGTCTTTCTTGTGTAGCACTCTTTCTAATGGTAAAATAACCAAGTGACCTGGCACCTCAGGTGATGTTACTCTATGGTACTTTTTCCCTATGAAAGATCTGCACTGCTCTTGTCAAGCTACCACATTTTTTATTTTTTAATACAAAAGCAGGACACGGACCTACTGGAGCAAGTCCAGAGGATGCCATGAGGATGATCAGAAGACTAGAGCACCTATAGTATGAACACAGGCTGAGAGAGTCGAGGCTGTTCAGCTCAGAGAAGAGAACGCTTTGAGCACATTCTGGTACCAAAAAAGGCTACAAGAGAGCTGGAGAGGGACCTTCTACAAGGCCATGTAGTGATAGGACAAGGGAATGGTTTTAAACTTAAGAAAGGTCAACGTAGATTAGATGTTAAAAAGAAATTCTTCACTGTGAGGGCAGTGGAACATGTTGTCCAGAGAAACTGTGGTGTCCCATCCCTGGAAGTATTCAAGACCAGGTTGGATTGAGCTCTGAGCAACCTGGTCTACAGGAAGGTGTCCCTGTCCATGGCAGGGGAACTGGAACTGGGTAATCTTTAAGTTCCCTTCCACAAACCATTCTATGATTCTATGTCAGATAGAGCACTTAGTCTGTCACTTTTTGCTCTTAGATGCTGCTCTTAACCTGCTCCTATAAATTCATATCTTACAATATTGATCTTTGAAGAACCAGTACACTACTGCCTGAATTTCCGCCTAAAAAAGTCTTATGTAAAGAAATGAATAATTACTATCAATTAAAAAATGTGAAAGTGCTTGTTTCTCTATAAGAATGGAGACCTTGTTATGCTATAAAATGGTGTCCTATAGCAGAATTATCTTACATGTTCTGCTGAGGGGTTTTTTCTGGTTTTGTTTTTGTTTTTTTTTTCCAAATAATTAATCTTTTGAAAAATAGTCAGCAACAATATTCAAGCTATTACTCTGTGCTAGAGTCAAAAAAATAAGTGAAAACAGCAGTGAAAAAAAGGAAAATTTGAAAGAAGATATTATGAGAAATTAAAAATATCAGTCAAGAAATTATAAAATACGCTTCAACTAGACATGAATTATTGTACAAAGGGAAAATTAATCAGACACCCTACTCACATGAAAAGTAAGTACAAAGAAATAGTACATTTCAAAGATGTTTAAATCAGATAGGAATTCATAGCACAACATGATGGCTTAGGTGAACATGATACTGGTCTGCCTGTATGGAAACATCTCAGTGTGTCTCCTTGAATATAAGTGATCGTGCTACAGCACAGGGACTATTCAAAAAGATGCAGACAAATTGGAAAGGACTTCACAGATGTGAAAGAAAATATAGGAGGCCAGATGTTGATTAAAGAGTGCTGTGCTTTTGTTGGCTAGCTTAAAAAATTAAATCCATACACATACAGCATAAATACATAAACACTAGGGGAAAAGAATTCTTGTTTGCTGAAATACAGGAAAGTACAATTGGAAGTGCATTAGAAGGGGGTTAAAGAGGAACAGCAGGGAATATCTCTCACAGTAGAAGAGTCTCCTGGGTGAGAAGAAAGGATCTTTTTCACCTGAAGTATTTACAATATGGTTACATGAAGAGAGGTTTTCTCAGACTCCTGTGGTTTTGTGGAGGAGAGACTTTGGGAATTTGGACTGAAATTCTACTCAATATAAGAATGGAGTTATCAGACAAAGGTATCATTTAGGGAACTGGGCATTGCTCTGAGGCAGACTTGAAATGACTTTGCTTCAAGCTGAAATCCTCCTACCCTTGTTTGTGACATTGAATTAACTGTCACCCTTGTTTGTGACATTGAATTAACTGTCAATGTGAAAATAGCAGATCCATTAATTATTATGGATTTGTTTTTTATTTATACCATTTTATCAGCTAATGGGAGTGACTGAGTTGCCATGTGAACCCTGATAGACCTATAATGTGGCACAGAAGTGCACAGTGCTGCTTGTTATCAGTTGTTATTGTTAAAGCTACAGGCAAATGGCTGGGCTGCGGGGCTGGCCTGGGCCTGGATTGATGATAACTGAACAAAGCATGGAAAACTACTGGACACAACATGAGAAATTGCTGGTCATAACAGATAGCCATATAAGAAGTTCACAAAAGTAACAGATAGTGCTGGGAGAAAGGGCTGGATTTCATAGGTGGTTCAATGTTATGTGAGGAACAAAGAAACTCCAGAGATAATTGAATTATGTCTGGATTAGGTACTAATCCAGTTTTCAGGGAGTAGCCCTGCCTCTGACTGTCCCAGTCTAATCAGTAAAATAAGTCAAATCTATTCTTATGATCACACCACATGAGTTCAATCTGCTTCCAAGGTCAGAAAGTCTGGAGTACTAGGGGACACTTTCCCAAACTGTTGTCACCAGGATGGTGTCCACTACAGTTTCAATAGCATTGACACCTATCAGTATAGGAGATTGATGAATTAAAGTTGTATTTATTCAGATTGCAAAGGGAATATGCCCTAAACATGAATTGGAAGCTGCATTTGGTAAGACTATATCCACTCTCAATTTCAAGACCACCCTAAGGATTTAGAATTTGTCCTGATTTCATATAACAGTTCTAGAACTGTTCACAAGTGTATTGTCTAGAAAATAGTGCCAGTAAGTGCTACAGCAGTAATAATAATAATAGCAACTGCAATAGCAGTAACAATGTTAATAAATTGAAGCATCAGCCACCAGTAACCACATACGAGCAAGATCACAGTAACTCAGAGGCAAGAATTAAAAGGGTTAAATCACTGGGATAGCAGAGAGCCTCGTTTGATCATGCTTGTCTTTCATCACTGTCCATCAACAATTTAATCTATAAGGCTAAGCTCCATACACACATTTGCACCTCACTCACCTGTTAGGCTACTCTGGGAAGGCTGGTTAAGTAAAGTAAGGCTGTCACAGAAGTTTTAATATGACTGACTGACATCTATACCTCCCATAGGCTTTATAAAGAACACTGTTTAGTGTCAGTAATGTTACATCTTGATAGGTGAACATGATACAGCCATGATGAAAAAAAGAAATAGATTAAACCACAACTTTGAAAACTAAACCCTTTTTCTCTGGAAAGAATAATTTTGTCTTGGATTATCCTGGGGAGGATCAGTTGTCCTGTTTTTAATTTCTTTTTTCACTTAAAAAAAAAAAGTGCTGAGTTCGTTAACTTTCATCTGAAATCACATCAGAGCTGAGCAGAAGAAACCTATTTTTTATCAAGAGTTGATCTTAAGCAATCAGGGCAGATATCTGGATTACTGATCAGAGCTACTCCATTGCTCAGCATAACACATTTCTCTGTCTTCCATTTTGAAGTTTTGGCCCTCATCCAGCTTCAAAGTAAACCATCCTGAAAAGATTTTTTCTTTATTCTTTCTGGTTTTTTTTTTCTTTTTATTTTTATAAGAAAATATAAGCTGAATGAATTTACAGTAAGAATCATGGCATTATCTTAGAATTAGCTCCAAGTTCACAGGTCTGCATTTTGGAAGGGATGCCAATAATAACTCTAATGCAAACCCCCTGATATTATGAGGATCTTTGAGCACATTAAGACTTAAATCAATCCCATTGGAGAAAGATGCATGTCTTTGCTACATACATTTATGTCTAGTCACAGTTTCTTAAATGCTGCCTTTGATTTTGAAAATATGTAAGAAGGCTGGCTAGGGAGGTGGAGGTTTGTCTGGTTGCCATTCTGTTACAGACAAAGCCAGGAAAATCCTGAACGAACTCCAGGAAGAGAGAATTTGCCAAGACACCAGCTGGAGCAGGAGGTTCCAATTTGTTTGGACACTATGTAACACGTGCATGAGAGCTTCTGAGGGAGCAGGAAGAAGAGAAAAGAGCACAGGATACTCTCGGATGAGTGAATGCAATGTTTACTCTTATTTCTTTGAACATTTTGGCTCCATTAAACTGTGAAACAGATTCTTTCAAACAAAGTACTGACTGTGTTCATGGTGATGCAGTCATTGATGTTGCGTATCTTCACAACTTGTTTGCATGAAGAGAAAACAGGTGCATTGATATCCCAAAACAGGGAAGCAACCAATCTGGAGCTGATTGAACTATGTAGCTATGTCTGTATAGTTCAGACATGGCAATGACAGCTTAGTTTTCAGGGTCAATTTTGCTTGAAGTAGGTTTAGAGAACATGGAAGTAACATGGATTCAGTCCTCTGGGCAGGTAGGGCAGGGATAGTGAAGAAGGGACAGGAATATGTTGACTTCTGAGGCTGTCCGATCAAAAAGTACTTTTCTTCTGTACTCAGAAGAAAGCACTAAGCCCCTCAGGGGATTATTAATCTCTTTTAAAATACATATTCTGGATGTGTGAGGAACATCACTTTATAGCCTATCACTTTTCTGCCCTCTGGAAATTTCAGCGTCTTGCTTAGATGTAGCAGATGAGTTTGAAACAAAGCTAGCCTTCAAGACAAGATCTAATCGAATGTAATGAGGTGTAATTATCTCATTGTTTCCTCACTGGTATTTTCATATTTCCCTGGAAGTATTCTCTGTGCTTTAATACCTGTAAGTTTTTGAAGTACTTCAATAAATATAAGGATAATACAGTCTCCAGAAAGTTACATGTGATTTGTTTTGAACCTTTTGAAAACTAAACTTCTTTGAAGAAGAGCTTTCATAGAAAGAAGCACGGCTAGATGTGCCTGGTGAGTCCTATTTATCATGAATATAGTACTTTGGTGGGATAGGAGGAGAGGAAGAGATGGGGAGGGTTGATGCTGATGAACAGTGTCAGGGTGGCCTGCACTAAATAGACAACCCTTAGGGTTGACTATATTGGCCGTACAAAAGGATGTAACTAACTACATGATTGGACACTGATTTAAACTGTGTGACTAAATTCAGTGTTTAGAAGTGTGAAGTAACGAAAAAGAGGATATATTCTTCTTGGCTATACATGTACTCCCAAAGGGGATCTGAACTAGCTCTTATGTCGCTCAGAAAAAAAAGTGTGGAGGTTTTTGAATTTTACTTAGAAGCAATTGAAAAAATAGTTAGAATATAACACACTTTCAGGAAAGAACAGACCAGAGCCTGGGAGGTTGTTCAGCCTCTTATGTTCTTGAGCTTGGAGCATCACTGCAAAGGTGTCAATTAAATTAAGAAAAGTATAGGAGAAAAAACAAGGGTGAGCAAAGACAATAAAACACAAATGTAAGTAAATCAATACAGAATTTACATCTCTCTTTGTGTGGAAAAGACACACACTATCCTGAAATGGTAAACTTGAATTTAGTCAGACTAATACTAGCATGAAGTACTATTAAGTCTTAAGGTAGAACCCATGTGAAAAAGCTGCAGAGATGAAAATAAAAACAATGCCAAAGATACAATGATTTAAATTTTTGCGTGACTCATCATTATTTCTCTTATAAATGCTCTGCATTTTGAAAACTGATTTTTCAGGCTTAGATTAAATTTTATTTTTTATATTTAAAAAAAAGAAAAAAACAAAAGTAAAAAACAAAAGAAAAAAGAGAAAATTCCCCACTTTATTCAAGAAGAAATCCTGTTTCTAAATTTCTTATTAAAGAAAAAATATAAAATTGAAGTAACATAACTGTACAAATTCATTAGCCTAATTAAAATAAATGTAGTAAAATATTTGAGTGCACAAAAAAAAATGCTTTTCTACAGTTACTTCATTTAGACAAGGTGAGGGCCTCAGAAAAATCTGAGAACCACCATCTTACATTACCTGCCCCCTTGATTGAACTTCCAGTCATCAAAACCTCAATCAAGAATAAATTGGATAACATATACGTAACAGTGCCTGTGCTGACCACCAGAGAACCTGTCATTCCTGAGGAAGGGTTCATGATGGAGCAGACTAGCTGTGAGACAGAAATTTTGTGGAATATTGGGGGGAAATGGATGGGCAGGGAAAGTTCTAAATAGAAATTAAACAAAACAAAACAAAAAAGTCTTAAAAATGCTTTAATCGTCCTAACACTGATTTTCAAATGTATTCTTATTATTTTACGTCTTCCACATCCATGCTGAAAGCTTCATTGTTGCAGACAGCAACAAGTAGTCACTTGGATATCAAAAATTCTTCCTTCTTTTTTTTTTTTTCCCCTTCCCATTTCAGGTAATTTGTGTCTGACTCCTTATGGTTTCTTTTTTTAATTGAAAATAGTTTATATTAGACATTTTAGCTCTTGCCCTGTTTCTGTATATGTGTTTCTTCAAATGGCCACTTAACTTGATTTTAGCCTTGACCTCTTTATGTGATTCTAGTATTTCATTTACCTACCCACAATGAATCTTGCACTAAAAAGGACAGGGACTGAAGAAATATAAGATGTTATGAACTCCAGATAGAATAAACACACTCTATCTTGCAACAAATCAGCATTTTCATGAGTTTTAAAAACAGAGTCTTTAGATATTCCTGAGCTTTGGCGTACTTGTCACTGGTTTTCCTCAATAGAAGTGATCTATCGAAGATATTTTGTGTATTGTGTCTTAATTTTTAAGACTTTAGGTCAGCCTGTATGAATCTAGATAGGGAAAGTTATAGCTGCAGAGCAGTCAGATGTTATGGTTGATCACTTGAGGTTTCATACTAGTTAATGTCCTGGAAATACCGTTATAGCATGACTTATTGAATCTTCAAAACATCTTGTTGACAGTTTGACAATTATTGATGATGAAGTCTTCAGGAAAGGGCTGTTTTCAGTATCTGGCACATTGTAGCCCTGGTTCTGTCGATTATGTGTCTATGTTGCTACAATAAAATGTTTTTAAAATACCCTGTAAAAATACCCTAGTTTGTACATCTAGCAATATATACAGCAATAGGTTAAAAGTGCCCTTCAGGATGTTCTGTCTTTGTCTTAACAAAAGAACTATCATGCACTCTGAGCCACACTCTTTGTGGCATAATTGGGGTATTCTGAAATACACAGATCTGAGTAAGAAGTTATATAAATGTCATCACAGCCAGAGCTGCACATGAAGGAGATGGGCTGATAAGCCATATCTGCATCATGTTGGTTAGTGAAGGAGAATCTTGTTTCTTGCTCCTGCCTAGCCCACTCAGACAACCATATTACTTCTCACACAATGTGTTCTGGCTCTGTGAGAGAATGTCTGTCCACTTAATTCAATAGAGATAATCACTTTTAATGAAAACAGTTCTTTTAGCTTTAAAGGTAGAGGTTTTAACTCTAGTTTCAAGAGAAAATGGTGTGTGGAAAAATAATTGAGAAAAAACCTGAGGAAAAGAGAGGAAGATGTCAGTGAGTAAGAAATTGGTGTCCAAGACTTAAAGCTTCAGTAGGAGCAAGAAAAAATGGAATCATAAACGGAGACAAAATTATGCCTGGGACATAAGGAAGGGGAGAAGGGTTAGGTGAATAAAAATAGGAATTGGAACTTGTATTAAAAACCTCCATGACATCAAGTAATGATAGCAATGTAA
Source organism: Sakesphorus luctuosus (assembly GCA_013396695.1). Lineage (NCBI taxonomy): Eukaryota > Metazoa > Chordata > Aves > Passeriformes > Thamnophilidae > Sakesphorus > Sakesphorus luctuosus. The sequence goes on from VWZD01006509.1 coordinate 493,091, forward strand.
GAGATCTTAAAAATGAGCATGGTGAAGAGATCACTAACAGAAAAGTAAGAAAAAAGCTGGCTCAGGAATTCATCCCATGAAGCTGTGATGAGATCTGAGCATGGAGGTGATGAATCTGAGCACATTGATTCAAACCACCAATTCCTCTTGGAGCCTGGGCTGAATTTGGAGTAAGCTCAAAACCTCAAGTTGTTAATTTTGGTTCCAAAATAATATCTGGCAACTCTCAACAGGAAATAATTTTTTTTCTTCATTACCCTCAATCAGGAAAAAGCCAAAATGAGAGGGCAGAGTTGGGGAATGTTGAAGAAGATTTGGTCAGTATTAAAACAGAAAATATTTTGGCAGAAACTGCAAGTAAAAAGGGTCAGAATGAGAAATGTCTATGGTAATCCAGGTAGTAACACACCACTAAAGTGTGAATTTTGAAAGAGAGAGAAAAACATTTTGTTAAAGGAACTGAACTTCCTGTGCTTTTAAGTTGTGGTCATAGCAAAATCTGGACTTACTAAATAGGTTGCATTTGCCTTGTAAGGTTCCATGACATAAATTAAATGACACAGGTAACATGTCTTTCTGAAATGTGAAATTACTGTAGAATGAGAATTTGAACAATGAGAAACAGCTTCCACTTCCACTTGAAATTTCCTGTGCAAAAAAAGCCTCAAGATTTGTTTCTTTTTTTATCACTTACACACAAATAGGCCAAAATGTCATAATCAAAGTTTCTTGTTTCATAAATTTAAGTAATCCCACGCATGCAAATTGTGTAAGTAGGGTTAAGGAAGACTTATACATTATGATTTTATTTACAGAAGTACTAATATAATTATTTAAGGAAATGAATTTTCCCCTGATAACATCAAAGAAGTGGATCTTCAAAGTGAAAGAAAATCCCTACCTCTAGTAAAGCGGAAGAAATCCCAGTTTTTAACTAGGAGAGCCATGCTAATTTAAAATAGTGCGGAACTGGCTGTTAATTTATCTCTCCCATTGCAGCTTTCCATCCTGTAAGAATTACAGAAAGTACATTACTGTTGAAAAATACCTGAACCTCTATTGACATTGCATTTTGTGACAGTTAGCTAACCTTGTGGAAGACCCACCTTGTAATAGAATAATAAAAACTGCTGCTTGTTCTGCATTTGCCATCCATAAATTTCTAATCACCTTCCTGGAGGGCAGTATCACTGCCCTTTGATAGGTGGTGAGACTAAAGAGTAATAAAATAAAGCAAGTTACCCAATATCACCCCCAAAAGAGCACCAGCTTCCACTCTTTGTCCAGTTCAGAAGTTATATCAGAAAAAAATGCAGGGGTAAGTCTTGCAGGTGGGATCTGAAGCACTTCTGTTGCAGGATTATTTCTTCAAATTTGTAGTGGAGGGAGAGGATGGTATGTGGACTGAGAGAAAGGGCTCTGCTCCTCTATGTAGGCTACATCCATCCTATTAGTCTGGATTTCGGCCTCGTTCACAGAAAAGAAATATGTTCAACAAGGGCTACTAAAGAAGGAAGAGTGGGAGGGTTAGATGCATGAATCCTAAAACATAGTAACCTGCTTTGTGTACTTTTTCACTCTGAAAGCTGAGGTTTGGGTTTCTTGATGCAACTGGTTTGTGGCAAGAGCTGAGCAACTGACATTTATCAGCACTGCTAAGAAGCTCAGTAATAAGTCACTGCAGAAATATTTATTACCTACCAGTAAATGCTGGTAATTGCTGAAAAAACAACCTGAAAGACACGTCTATGCTCTTGCTGGAACGACTCACTGTGATGTAATTCCCTAAGCACCTCCACTAGGAGACAGTAGTAAAAACTTATGAACATGTTCTCCCTTTTAACATTCTTTCTCTCTTTAATATAGCGAAAAAAACCCCAACAACAACAACAAAAAAAAAACCCAAAACCAAAAACCAAACACAGCCACACCAGTGTGTACCCATAAATTCACTACAAAGCAAAATCAGTTGCTCCAGGTGGATGCAGCACAGCAGAAGGGCATTTTAGAAAGTTGTGTAGTCCGTCAGGGTACTGCAGCTTTTGTCATGTTATGCTGACAAGGAGATTAACTTATAAATATTTTCTTCATTTAGTGTTTAAAGGTATTAATACAAAAATAGACCAAATTCTGCAACTGCTATCATTGTCACGCCAATAGAGAGACTGCAGATGAAATAAGTCCCTATTTGGGGTATTTGGTATTTGGGAAAGCTCTTAACAAATTACTATCTTTTACAGTAGTAAAAAATGACAAAACCTCAAGGTTTTGTGAGATGCTATGAGCCAATGTCACAGGTCGCCATAACCAAAAGTGAAGCCACACTGTGCCTGCAACCCACAGCTCCTCCTTCCAGCCCCATTCAGGATGGAGAACGATGACACTTCAGGTTCAGCACCGCCAAACAATCAGACTGGCCAAGATTTGGGCAAAATTGCAGCTGCTGAGCCTGGTCTGTTACCTCTCATAGGTAAATTACTTTCCCTCCTAACAGGGGAAGAAGGCTTTAATTACCATTCCTCCTCCCCCTTCCTTTCCCCCCACAGCACACTCAGCAATTACCTGATCATCTGGCTAGTTTCAAACCCATATTTACACCAACAGGTTAGTTTTATTCTATTAGCTCTCAGACCATTTAAACCATCTGGTTTTCCTCTAGCATGTCCTAGACCCCTGACCTGAGTGATCTCTCCATTTGAAGTTCCTCCATGTCTGAAGTAACTGTTTTTAGAGGTGACAATCCCAATTTCACTCACTGGTGTGGGCATGGTCCCAGATCATGCAGTGTGGGTACATGATGCCTGTGCATCTTCTCCCCTCCACCACCTCTTGCCACATTCAAGGCAGGGTTATACAATCCTGCACACAGTGCACTAATAGAAAATATTCATATTTTGTAACCACAAAAAGAATTTTGAGTTCTGGTCCTACACCGTTTAACAAGCTACAGAACTGTGATATTTTTTCCAGAAACAGTCTCACAATAGAGAGTGTCTGGGTTTGATTTCTCGGGATTCTTGCTAAAATTGTTATGTGACATCATCTCAGGCCCTCACCCAGAAACCTGGGAAAATAAATTGCCCTGTCTGGGTGTTCAGAATAAGAAGTAGTTCCTCATTTAAAAACAATAAGTTTACATAAAGGTAATTAAACAAACAGAGGTTTTCTCAGGGGGAGAGACCTTCTAACACATTACCTTGGGAAACTCAACTAACAGAAGATGAGACTGCCATCTCCAAGGCCCAGCCCTGGTGCTGAACTCTTCCTACAGCAGCAAGGGGCGGTCAAGGTTATGGGCACTGTTCTCCCCCCTTCAGTTACATCCAATGCACACAACTCATTATCCAGGCTCAAAATCCAATTTGAGGGCAGTTTAAATCTTCTGGCCTAAGTCTCAGGCAATCAGTTTGTACTAGTGTGTGGGCTGTAAGGGATCCTCAAAGGCAGGTTAATGCATCACAGGCAGCTTAGGAACAGGCAGAGGGTGAGATGAATTGTTCTGGCAATGCCGAAGTCTGTCCCTCAGCATCACATTTTTCCTCCATTACAGCTTTCTGCATCCTTCTCCCCATGAATTCATGGATTCTGAAAAAAACACACAGCTTTGCTGGACATAGACACGCTCATTCAGTGTGTAACCTGAAATTCAGGGACTGCTGGATGGAGCTTGATCTAACACACACATAGATGTGGCAGAGAGATGGGTCATGTAGACTTCCCCATCACTGGTTTCAGGGAGTGACCACTAAGCCTAGAAGGTTGGCCCCACTCTCTTAAGAGTTGTGTAGCTTCTGTGAGCTTTTCTACCCATTCCCAAATTAAAGACCAGGCTTCTCTTGCCAGAGAGCAGGTGTCCATATAATCCACAGATTGACAACTGCTCCAGGTGAGTTCTGTCATTCCACAGTCAAATCACTGATCCTCTTCCAGTTGCCACATCATCTCCTCTTGCCTTCCCATTACAGCCACATTTTGCCACGATTTTGTTGCCAGAGCATCAGTCTCCCCTGCAATACCAATGCCCAATGGGGCAGTCCTTACAATTTCTTAAGAATTTTTAAATAAATATCAGAGACAACATATAGGAATTATTGACTGAATATTAGTTTTTCAAACAAAACACTTTTGAATCATTTAGCTTGCTGTGAGGCAGTTGTAACCTGGACTTTTTCACTAAAGGGAGGATATGGGCCCAGTTTCTAAGAATGTTCCGTTCTTTTTTTGTTTTCTTTTTTATTCTGCCTATATTTTTGTGAAGAATGCATTTTCTACATCTTGTAACTCAGGTAAATCTCAGTATAATTACACATGAAGGGAAAGTCCTTTTCTAGCCCAGGAGAAAATCAAAATGGAAAAATCAAAGGCTTTTTCCCCAAAAGAAAAAAGTGAGAATATTTCCATACAAGGTCACGGTTACCTAAATAAATCACAGCCAGCTTCACACTCCAGACTGTATTTATATTTTCAGCCAGGGAACATCTGTTTAATAGTGGGTGGTCATGTAACAGTTCCATAGACAACAGAGCCATCCGAAGACACCAGGAAGGGACCTATTCTGAACTCAGTGAGTTCTAAATAGGAGAGTAGACCACACTATTTTGGAAGGTTCTCTTCTCAGAAGCCGAGTAAAACTACATGCCAAGAACTACATGGCAAAAGACAGATTGCACAGGAAAATCCTTATTTGAAATGTAAAGTACAAATAAGAACCCCACAGCTGTACCTCAATAATAGCTGCAGTATTTCTTGCATAAATATATGAGAAAGACCCAAAATATGGCAACAACTTCTCAAGGTAGCAGTATATTATCTCCAAGTGTCTCCAAATGGTTGGATAAGGAGCACAGGGAAGCTACAGACCTTGAAAGTTTTTTTACCTATACCTTACACAGCTCAGTCACCTTGGTAAGGAATTAGCATAGAAAATGAACAGTGTATAATTTTGGATGTGGAGATAAACAGTATTATTCTCCTCAGTCCTTTGCCCACAGTCTGCTGCCTCTTGTAGGCACATGACTTCACTAACTATTGAGGGACTTCTGGGCGACTATACCTCTCTTTTCTCTTCTGTGCACACACTCTGACACTTTCCACAGCAACAAAGGAACCAAGAATTTAATTCTCAGTACTCAGTGTGCTGAGTGAGATGCCACAGGGAACGGAAGTAGAGATCATTTCTGAACACCTCCTTCCATGCATATAAGGTGCTTCATTTATTTGTCAGATTATGTGTCTTCTTTCATTTATGTTATTTCCCTGACAGTGTCCATGCACTAATTTCACTTTTGAAGGTCAGAGAAGGCAGGGGAAGGACAGAAATTATGGCTGTAACATAGCTGTCTTTTGCCATAAAAAAATCCTGTTGAAACCTTCTTCTGATATATAAATATCCTGATGCTTGGCCCAGTCCTTTTTCTTCCTGAAGGGACCAAATCCCTCTCTGTATCTTGTTACAAGTGGTCAATGTATTTTTCATTAAACTCTCTGTGATTAAGCAGTGTGTGGTAAATAGAAAAAGTGACATTTTCCATCACTGTTACCTCAGGTGAGCCTCAGCTACAAGGCTAAGCAGTGTAGCTTTCCCATGGTAAATCTAAGCCAAGGAATCCTTTGCTGTCTCACCAAAAGTGCAGGCATTTAAAGCATCTAATTCCAGGTAGCCTGTTGCTATTAGCCCAACAGTGATCTTGTGCATTACAATCCTTTTCATTGCCTTGAAAATTGGAAATCTATTTTGTACAAAGCTACTGTACCAGAAGTCTAATAAAATGCTTCAAGACTGGAGGTGAACCCTCCAGTTCCCAAGAACCCCAAAACTTTAGGTATGAAAATGGCAACAAACTATTCAATGTTGTGAGGCCTAAGACATTCTACCACTGCCAGACTCAGAACTAAATTTTTGATGAACTTTAAATATAGATGTCTTCTAACTCTAGGCACAGACAACTCTCATATATGCATTTTAAGCCTCATTAATTCCTGAATCTTGCTTAATTTCTTTTGTGTGACTAATTAACTTAATTAAGGGAGAAAATCATGCCAACAATCTACCTTCTTAAACTGGGTGGATAACAAAAAAATACACATTTGTGAAACAATTCTGGGATGGGAGTGAAAAAAGAAACTTTGCCACTAAAAGAAAAATATGTGTCCATTTTTTGATGTTTCTTTTGCTGTTTCAGTTACCTGGATATGAATGGGCCTTATTCAAAAATTAATAAGAGCTTAGATGGAAAATATCCATAGGATTTTGTATATAAACCATTCTTGTCTAAAGGTCCTGATAAAACAGCTGGTAGATATTAAGGAGCAGCATTCCCTATACACAATAAATAAGTACTATAGTATCCTACCTTTGTGTCCTGTAATACTGTAGCGGTATTGTTTTGGGCTGCATGACGATAATCTCTGTTCTTATAAAACATCATAACTATACTGATCAATGCTGATTTAAACTGGTTGTGTATCAGACATGAAGAAAGGTGGGTTTACCTTAGCTAACTCAAATCGGAAGTGCCAAAACAACCAGCAGGCATAGGATGTGATTTACTTCACCTCTTTCAGATACCTCCATAAACTCAGACTTGCTGCCTTCTAGCAGTGCCTTCCTCTCATCATTGACTGTGAAGGCATCCCAGGGTGATCAGTGCAGATGCAGGCATCTGCACTGTGGGATGCTTCACTGTTAGTGGAAAACAAAATGAAGTAGAGATTCACTGAGGGAGTTATATTAGAATCGTCATTTCTAAGTAGAAGTCCAGCAAAAAGTGGATAAGCATTACTGAAGTTCTACCTAAGCCTCGAAGTAGACAGCCGGCGCACACATGAGATCACACATGGGAGCTCTGCACTTGAGATCATTTCAGTACTGTACAAGTAGCCCCTCTCTCCCGTCTGCGTAGGAGTTTAACGCGTACTATTACAAACTATTGTTGTGATAACAGGGATTCTCCAACCATCTGCTGTGGCCAAGTTTCAATAACCTGGGAAAGGCCACATGAGAAAATCACCCCTGACATATACCGGTGCATTTATATCAGGGCTGATTTTGGCCCTATGCATGTCAGACAGAAGTTTGTAATAAGGTTTTCTTGTTCACTTCTCTGACAATCTGCCTCAACCATTCTCAGAAATAACTGCTAAAGGCAGATTCACTCCCACTGTTCAGCTTCTCTTTTTCTTTTAAACTGAACCAGACGTGAGAGACGATGTAAAACCCTCAGAGTAACTCTAATCCATTTCCAAAAGATGCTTCAGTCTGTACAGTAGCCCAGGATTCTGTTTTAAATAAACCCGCGCTCATGCTCTTTGCAACTGAGTGTTTCTTGTGTAAGTGCCTGCAAGGAGGAGGAGGAGGGTAGAGAGGCTCTTTAATAATCATTATCAGGGTTTCAGTATTGTTGCACAACTCAGTCAATTTGATCATCCGCTGTGCTTTATCAGGTTTGTTTTATTGCAGTTTGCCTGTGTCTGTGCCATTCCCATTTTGGGGACCTTTAGTTCCTGGGAGCTTTCATGCTATCCCCACTTCCAAGCACTGTAAAGCGGAGGCCTGCTGTTTTAATCACGCCTCTCTTTCTCCAATGTTGTTTGCTCCCTGGTACAACCCATCTGCCTCGAATCGAGTGCTCCGCTGGGGCTGCACACATCTGCCAGCCAGACTACCTTCGTACACAATTACTCAATCCACCGTAAGGCTCTTTAATAGGAAACAAGTGTGACAACGGCAAGCCCTTTTTTCTCTTGCTCTGCCTCTCTCTTTCCCTCTCTCCCCCTCTCTTTTTATTTTTTTTTCTTTCAACCACATAGTCAAACTGCCCTAATAGAGATGAAGCTTGATAGATCCACCCAGGTGTAGGTGAAATGGTAGAGCCTCAAGTGTAATAGATGCAGTGCTCTTGTGCTGAAGTTCAGCCCCGTGTCCTGAAGGGTTGTTTAGCAGCAGAGTTAAAAACTCAATGTGCTTCCTCCAGCTCACATGTATGACTAATTTAGAGAGCAACCTGGATCTAGGTGAGCGCTGCAGGACTGACTCTTCTCTTCAGTGCACGGACAAAGCACAGAATACAGTAAGTGGAAAACTTGTATTTGCTTATTTTACTTTGCAATTAATTGTGTTTACTTTTGAGGGAATCCTCTAAAGGCTGGTGTAGAAATGAAGCAGAATAATGTTTGCATGCAGATCCCTTGTGTATATCTTCCTGTTTCATTTTACACTGTGCCCTTGTCCTGCCACTTCAGCCTGATTGCTCAGACCATACAGCTGGTCTGAAGCAACTTTCTTATCTAAAACTGAGCTATTTAATGATATCAGTAACAAATGGATCCATTTCACTATTAAGGTGTGTGTGTACGATATATGGTTGCTGAAAAAAGGAGGGTTTAACCACTTTTATTAAAAATTGGATAAATGAATTTTTTTAATTAAGAAAGTAAAATAGCTTAAACCTCTTTTTCTTTTTTTTTGGTGGGGGGAGGAGGTGGGCTGTTGAGGAGGAAAGGGAGGAAGCAAGAATTAGAAATGTTAGTTATTAAAAAGGGAAGTTATTTAATGTGAAAAAGAAAGCTGCATTATTTTGGTAAACAAACCATTAATTCAAACATCCTGAGAATGTTGCCAAACTATAAACTAACAAACTGTATCAACTACAGTGATAGTAAAGCTTGAAACAAGAAAAGAAGGTTGCTTGTCTAAAATGCAAGAGGCATATTAGAACCAGATGTACAGAATCTCAACTTTGACTACTCAGTCTTTCATGCTTGGTTTAAAGCAGCCTTAAAATTGCCTTTACTTTGCATTTACAACTTTGTATTCGCTATTAAACTGCACTTGAACTTGAAGTCAAGATTTGATCTTTGCACACACATATTATTTGAGCCTCCTACCAGAGATTTACTTTGCTATTGGGAGTCTGTTTACTACTGTACCATATATCCTGAAGGACATTAACAAGCTTTCTGTGATGGACTTTCAGGTGTAAAAAAATATGTCCATTTCATCTACAAAATGTTTTGTCTGAGAAATAAACACATGATGTATGAAAAGGATCTGCTGGTATCTCAAGTAGATGATGACACAGTGTAAGAATTCATACAAGAAGAAGTATGTCTGCATTTATTTTCTGGAGCATCCAATGAGATGACACTTCTCACTTTAGACTTAATTTATTCTGAACCATTACCTATGTTGGAGGCTGTTGTCAACACTGGAAGTGGAACAAATGTGTCTGCAAGTTATGTCTACGAAATGCTTTCAGTGGTCTTCCTCTCTGCAGAAGAGTTATTTTCTTTACTCTTAGACAGACAAGTTGATATAGCTCTTTTGATTAGCCATGGCTTTAGGCTGCTACAGTTCTCCTTGGTGCATGATAGCCACTAGTCTGATGCTGCTGCTGCAACACATCCACTCTGTTAACACCGTGCTTCTAAATATGGCAATTTAAAAGGGAAGAAACTGAAAGTGGAAGGTGAAGCAATCATCTCAGAAGAAATATTTAGACCTATAGTTGCTGGCATCAGACAGTGGTCAACGTCTACCCCCTACAGGGAGAGAATCTAATTTCATTGTGTCTCCCTTTGTGCATGAACACTGGAATAGTTCAGTTCTTACATTTGAGTAGTGAAGTTATTCTCTGGCTCTAAAAACAGCCCTGTAATGGCGAGGTCAGGCTGTGATTAATAGAAAGTCATTTTCAAAGAACTAATGAATAGCATAACTAATAAATAGCAGTAGGCATTTTCTTTCTCTTAAATTTAACCCAGTAGGAAACAGCTTTTAGACTTTAAAATGCATAGTCAGCAGTGCTTTCTTTCACAGTTACAAAATGCAAGTGTGAGTTCACAAGACATTTCTGGTTACCTTAAGACAGCTGTGCAATGGTAATGTATATATCTTGAACTCAACTTTGCAACGATTCATACTAATACTACTGTGTAAAACAAGGCCCTAGATATGGCAATATAGCTATGAGGTTAAGGTACAACCAAGTACAGGTGAGGTGACAGAGTTATGGGACATGTTGTTCATGTTATGTTCACAGCTATTCTAACAAATTTTGAGCGGTGCTTTATCCTTTGTTTTCAATGCAACCAATTGCTCTCCAAGGCATTTAGGAACAAAAAAGGATGGCAATGCTACCAACTTGTAAGTTTCTATAAACACTCCTGACAAAATTTATCCCAGTTTGCTAGTTAATTTAATTCAAGAAAACTAACATTTCATATGTTTCGATCATATATATACTGTTTAACTATTGTACTTTAGTGTAATTTTTAAATTCAGACATTATGCATTTGCATGTAAGTTACAGTATCATCTACTACTTTGTAGTACATTTTTACAATAGAGCAACTTTTAAATAAGAAACATGTGATACCTTTCCTTCCCATCTGTTATGACTATGAGTTTTGAGCATGTGCAGCATAAACACCTAATCTACTTCTTTTCCCTTTTCCCTTCTTTCTGATATACACATGTGCATATACACATGTATAAGCACAAGAACTGTTGTGTCCTCTGCTTTCTCCCCACTTTGAAAATGGATCTTTTTGTCTTTCAAGAGCTCTTATGCTGGCTCCAGTGCCTAATTTCAACATGAGAAAATACGGCATTTCTATATGATAAAGTTTAATCCTGACCTCAGCTACAGCTCTTGAGTGTAACAGTTTGGGGTTTATGCATAAATTTTATTTGTCACTACTCTTACCTAAAAAAAGAGGCAGGAGCAATATGTTGAGCAACAATGTTTACTTTTGATATAAATTAGTGTTGACAATGTACTTTACAGCAATATGTCCATTACCATTTACTTTCACAATTAATTTGATGTGTGAAAAAAAAGAAATATCAGGATCTGAAAAAAAAAATATTCAGCAGAGCACACATCATTCACCTAAATGTTCAGACCTAAGTTTGCTTTCATTAGGCCTTTTGTTTGAAGGGATGAATACAACCCTGGGAGGCTTAGTTTAGGCATCTGAGGCTTTTTGCTATATCAGTTTCAAGTTCAAGTAGAAGCCCAATGGCAAATTGTCAGTTATGCTTCAAATTTACAATGGAAGCATAGTATCTAACACTTCAGTAAATTACAGCAATAAAGAATTTGTTAATCAATGAGTAGTCATTTTGAAAATTTTGCCAATAGACATAATTTGACTATATTGTTTACTGACAAAACTTCACTGAAAACAGAAACATTAACCACAACTTTTTTTTCTTTCCAGAGCTAACATTTCAGCAGAAGGCTTTAATTTTACTCCCACTTGCTAGCGTAGTGGAAGCTATAGGTATTGCATGACACAATGAATCCTGTATTATCTTCTTTGATACTATTACTCATGGCTGCTAAAGATTTAATGAGTCTTAAACTGAAAAAGATGTAGAAAAAGTGCTTATAGACATAACAATGTGTTACTGATGAGCATCAAAAGATTACCAGGACATTAGCTAGGGTTACAGGAAAACCTCAAACCATGTATGTTCCACAAATCCAAAATACTTTCCATAAGAAATCACTAATGAAAGTTTCTCTTCATGTGTATTATTATTCTTTGCATAAAGTATCAATTCTAGGTTAGCTCAGATCTTTGTTCTGCTGAGTCTGACATGCAGGAGGTCAAGTAAGCAAGTATTGCTAGTGCTATTATTTACATTAAAATCACACTAATTATTTATACCAATACACTGCAGATTTGCAAATTCTACTTTCCTAAGCTAATATAATTCAGTTTTTGCTCTTCTGACCTTAAATAAGTATCAATGCTGATTTGATGCATGAGTTGCTACTTAAGAGGGTATTTTATGTACTGCCATGGAAACTAAGCCTTTGATCTAGAAAGCTTAAGTCCAGTGATAATTAGGGTTTGATATTGAATGTCTGACACATACTATTTAAATAAGGCTTAATACCAAGAAGGTCTGATATATAGATAAACAAATGTTTTAGGAGTCTGGATACAATAAGAGTTCTTACTCACATCTATATTAAAGCTAAATCTTCTCAACTATAGAAATAATTATTTTCAAAATATCCGGTGTATTCCGACAATGTTACGTTTTGTATCTTGATGCTCTATATCAACATGAAAGTCTTAAAATACCATAAAGCTGCTCTTTTCACTTATTTAACTCAGTCATATCACAGTAAAGAGGTGTTGATTTGTTGATTGTTGATAATTTTGCTTTTAATATATGGACTTGCAGATGTTCACAAAAGTGCTTGTATGAAATAATGCTGTCATTCTGATTTATCACTCTGATACTTTAGTACCAGTTTGTGAAGGGGTTTTTCTCATAAATACTGGTAGGTTGATCTTCAAAGGAACTTAGATGATGATGGCAACAGGTACAAGTATTCAGGAAGAATGGAAATATAACTTCAGGAAGAAATAGGAAGTCATGCTTTTCTAGAGCCAAGTTGCCTACTACGCTCTTTTCCCTATGAGGCATTGGAGTGCAAGTGTTATGAAAACAAACAGCAAAGAAGTGCATTTTAATAGCAACGTGCTTCTCTCTTCCTTCTAAAAATGTGAGTTCACTTGAAATGATTAATGGGAAATGCTTTCTGGGTTTTTTTTTACTGCTGTTCTTTAAAGGGTGATAAAGATATATGAACCCCATGATACGTACAAATCCCATGCACAATGACTATGAGTTTGATTCAGTAGCTTATACTCGGGTGTAAAAACCTCTGAAAACATTGGTAAGGAAACCATGAATCAGAATAATTTATTTTTCATATTTCTTTCCTTTAAATTTAAGAGTGCAAAAAACATTCAACAAGACAAAAATGGGATTATTTTGTGGCTTTCCCCAGATCTTATTTTGGATTTACTATTTTAAATTCAACTCAAGTATTATGTCATTTTCTTCCTTGGAGTTAACAGCAGGGCACAATTTTTATTTTGATTGGTTCTAAAGTAACACCAACTACAAGTTTTGTTACTCTGACAACTTTGCAATTAAAAAACCTCTAAAATTGGGAGAAATTGGCCAACAGTACTGCACAGAGGAAGGGCTGAGGTGAAAAATTAATTTGTTAAATTTTCAGAAGGTTATACTGTGCTTGAAAAGCTTCATGATTGTGAATCAGTCTTTGAGACATCAGCACAGCAAATTTGTGTGGTGCACATCACAGATGAGGCTCGTACCTGTATAATAATATTAGTGTTATTATAAAATTTACATTAAAGTTAGGAAATTTAAAAAATAGGCATTGTACAAGGTAATGTGATTTCCACCAGAAGATTGTGGGTTTGGTTGGTTGGTTGGTTGAGTTTTTTTGTTTTGGTTTTTGGTTTTGGTTTGTTTTTTACCTCAGTAGGTTTTCTCACAGTGCAAATTGACCCTTACCTCTGAGGGAACTGATATGTGACACAGTATTAGTTGTTTTTTAAATCATAAACTGTATGCATCCACACAAACACAGATTTTCTTTTCAATGTTGTGACATTGTGAGGAAAAAACCCCTGTTTTTCTAAATATTATTTTATAAAAATTCTAAATAACTAGTTTTTAGTAAGCCCGAGTGCATTCATGTTCCAAAGTAAGTTTAGTGATTGTCTGAGTGAGAACAGTGCCTGGCATATCTATTCTTCTAGTAAAGACTTTGAAGAGGACAAAATGCTCTCTATAAGAACACAAAAGCTACAGATGGATATGTCACCAACAATACTACCTCTATCCCATGCAGCGCCCTTCAGCATCATCCCAAAAATTTTCCTCGTCCAACCTGCCCTATAATAAAAAGAAGACGTTCATCTCAAGATCTTGGGCATCATGCTTTAAAAATACCACTTAAGCACCTGAAACAACTTTCACAATATTTCACATGAATCAAGATGAAAACAACAACAAAAAAATAATAGTCAAACTTTGGGTCATAGAGTTGCCACATAAAGACTTATACCTCTCCAAGCCAAATAACAAGCAGAAAGGATTTAAATATGGCCTGAAGGCAATGGTTTGTAGAGTTTTTTGCTCTGTGGGAAAAAGCCTATTTTGGTTTGTTTTAATCACTGAGACAAAGACTCATCCCTAATAAATATTCCATTGGTTAATGCATAGCTGAAAAGTGATACAAAACTATGGTATGGATGAAGAAGGATACAATAGAACAGAAGTAACAGATAATCACAATTCCAGCCTTATTAGAGAAAAAAAAAAACACCCTTAATTTAATAGAGCTGGCGTTCATTTCCTTTTGATGAAATAGAGATTTGAGAAGGCTGTGCAGATGGCCAGCACTTCAGAGAACAGCTCTGTCAGGGCTCCTTACGCATGCACAAGGACACAGCATGCCAGCAAAGCTTGATGGTCCATGGATCAGTGCTTCCACATCTTCACAGGCCAAATATCCACAAGTTGATGAGTGCATGTGTGAGGCGCCAAGGATGTACCAAGCTAAATAAACTCTGTTTGTTATTTTGTGCAATTACTTGTGGTTCTTCATTTATCCTGTTACAAGGAACTCCATCCAGGTGACTTGGCAGCTGTTTTAGAAGAAAAAAGATTTAATGATATGTCAAGTGAGTTACTCTGTTATCACTGCAATGGTTCCCTTCACAAGACGTTTAAGGCACATTAACAGGGTATTGTGGGAGAACAGACACAGTTGATGCCCAAACTGGTTTGGATCTGTGAAAAAACAGATAATTGCTGTCTCCAGAGGGAAAATTCTGCCAAAACTCACACTAACTTCCATAGTGCATAGGGCTAGCATACGTTTTTTATTTAGCACCTTTACAGAGATTTAAATGTATATATACTTGCATTCATAATACGTCAATCACACTTCACATTATTAGATTTAAGAACTTGTAGGCTACAAATTTACTTATTGTTAGCATTTACCAGCATTTTCATGACCAATCACAAATTTGATGAGGAATGACAACACCCATTTGCAGCAATTAATACAATCTCACAGAAAGCACGGGTTTATGAACCTGATAATCTCAAGTGTTTTGGATTTGTTTAGGTTTAAAAATGCCAGTGGCTACTTGTCAAACTTCATTTGTAAATCAAAACTGTTTTTCAGTTCTACACCTGCAAAACAAGTGTTCAAAACTTGTAAACGTCTTTACGGATATGTATTCTTGGCCTTCAGATATAGTGGAAAGAGTCCAAGACAATTTTTTATGGCTGAATTATAAACACTTGAAAAATGGAGTTTGAAATGAAAATGCTGACACAGCTTTAATTATTACAGCATGAATGATTTTATTATACACTATCCACAGTGTCTGTACATACAAAGTACAAGCTCTAGCATTCTAATATTTCATTTAAGAAAAAAGCAATTACTTAGCAGATGTAGAGACCTAAGCATAAATGCAATACCTTTATGCTGTTTGAAAACCTATATGGAATGTTATTACCACATAAAAGGGTTTATACTTTAGAAGACTCAAAGTTACAGAGAACCAGCTAAAGCAATAAACTGCTCCGGTGTACTTAATTAAAAAGCTTCATGTTACTGAAGTCAATTGAAAAACAGAAGGTTTGATTTTTTTAAGGTAATTTTGTCCTTTTCTGTTAAGTGCTTATCAAGTGTTAAAGAATTAAAATGCCGTCCCAGCAGTTTAAATAGAGAATAACTTGCCTTTCTTCTATTGAAGGCAATTCTTTATGCTGTCAAACTAGACACATGTAATAAAATGGGCAATGTGGTTGTAATTGGGTGACACGGTTGGATTTAATTTACCTTTAATTAACAGAATTGTAGAAAAAGCTGGGAAATCAGTATTGAGACATTTCAGATAATAATTTTTTAATGTCAGTCTCTTTACATAAATCTGGAAAACTTTGAAAAAAAAAAACAACAAAAAGGCCCCAAACCCCAAAAGAACCCAAAACAAACCGGAGAGGGTTGCTAAAATATATTCCAAATATATAAGCACAGGATTTCAGAGTGGATTTTGACTTAGTCACATAGAAGACCAACCTCCAGTCTGAATTTGTTCATGAAACTAAAAAAGCCCATGAAAAATAATGAATTTCTGCAATTTATGCCTCTACACTGTTTTAGTATAAAAGCAATTTTTAGTGGTGTTGGTTATGATCTATTTTAAGGAAGTAAGTGCCTTTACATGTTTGATTTTTTCCTTTCTAAAATGATGCTACAACTTCATGAAAATGCCTCTTTTGGGGAAATCTAGGACTTGCTTGCACTTTCTCAACAGGTAAATGTAGAATGTATATAGCTGAATGAAGGTTCTTGTTGCTCCCTCTTTCTTGAGCTGAGTCTACTTTATCCTTGGCATGGTTTGTGCTGCAAAGAGATACCAGGTCATGCTGAGAGCATGCAGAGAACAGCAGTGCCCTGGGCTCCAGTCCCAGGAATCATTCTGGAGCCAAATGCCATGAGGTGGATGGTTTGGATTCACCAAGCCAGATCTGTGTCATGCTCTGGGAACATATACCTGGAGAGAGGTGCTAACTCCTAAGGCTTTATGTACAGTATTCAGCACAGCACAAAGAGACGGAGCAGAAACCTACTTCAACTCTAAAAAAATTTGAATTAATATAGGAATTATTGCTGTTTCTATGTCTGCTGTCTGTGTTGAAAATTCTGCACTGTTTTACCATCTATGACATGTATATGGGGTCTAACATCCAGACAATAAAAGCATTAAGAACAGAATTTGTCACTGGCACTAAAGAATATGCATATTGAGTTCCCATCTGAATCCAGCATGGTTCTATGCTTGGAAAGAAGTACAGAACAGGTATATTTTTAATTACTTAGAAAGAAGAGAAAGAACTTGGTGACAGTCAATTATAAAGCTGTTTAACCAAACTTATGGGATATAGAATTTCATTCATTCTGAGTTCATTCCTATTTCACGTCTAATAGTCACAGAAGAATTAGGACACTTAAAAAAAATCAAGTTGCTGCAACAGTTAATTATCATATCTGAATTACTGATTTTAATTTTTTTAACTCCAGTTTCCACTATTCATTTTTGTAATGTTATTGTCCATATGTTTTATAGTCCTTCTATTTTATTTTTTCTGTCCAAAAAATGTCATGTTTTTACAGATACTGGTCTCAGATTAATTTCTAGGTATATAGTATCCATCCCCTAGATGACTAATCTTGAGATTAATACTATTGCCCTTTGGACTTAACTTTTTCTTTCCACTGAAAGACCAGCAGTTACTATAGAAGGACTCTGTGGTACCCACTGCCAATTTGGAGATGCCTGTATTAGGTGATTTATGATACACATGATAAATCTGGAGTTGAATTCAAAAGTGTAATGATATAAATCATATTCTCTATCTCTGTTTACTTTCTGAAATCCTCTGAAAGCATAGGCACCAGAACTGAAAACAGCATCCAGTGGTAGTTACACTGAGTGAAAAAGGTACAGAAGTAATTTAATTTCAGTAACCCATATTTCTTTCTTTGGTTTTGATTACAATCCTTTCCATTTCAAGACAATGAAAGCAGTAATCCTATCAGTTATGCTTGTTTTAGAGGTGTGGCTTGATTGGTTTTCGTGTGACTCACATTTTGCATCAGCTAATGTAAATTAGAATCAGGCTCTGTATATATAAAATTTTTGGTCTCAATGAGTTCATATTTCATTTAGTCCTAACTTTTCCTTTAATTAACTGTATTTTACCCATACTACATAATGCAACATAATATTTCACTCAATCTTTAAGCTAGTTTCATGAGTGGATATTATGTTTCTTCTGCATGATATATATTAGGTGAAATCAAATATAGTAAGATCCTATAGAGTTCACATTCAAAATGAATGTCTACCAGGCAATTTAGCAATCTTACTTGTAACAAGGATGCTGAGTAAATTTATAAATCATTTCTTCATTATTGTCAGAATACTGGTATGTAAACCAAGAGTGGGGCAAATTTTCAAATACAGTATGGATCTTATACACACTATAAAGTAGGGAAAGAGCATGGTGAATTCAAGGCAGCAATATGATCTTAACATAGAAAAGAAATTTCCTGTCTTTCAGACAGGTATATTTAACAGTTGTTACTATGTCACTATGGCTATGCATTCAAAAAACTTATGGGCACAGAAAAATAAGTAAAGTTTACTTTAGAGTACTTAAAAACAAGCAAAAATTTAAGTAGTTTGGTAGTCTAATATTTCATTTTCTGATGGCTACAGTGAGTGTTGGAGCAGGTCAGTAAGGAAGGATGAATCCACTCTTCTGTACTCAGTTGCCCTGGTATAAATAGAGAAATGTTTCTTTTCTGCAGAGGTTAACTCCAGACAACAGCAATGCCATCAAAGCTCTGGCACATGTACAAGCAAGAAGTGAGTCAAGCCTGAAAACAATGAAAACAGATAGAAAAGGGGCCAATTAGTCATATCATTGATAAAATTAAATATGACACAAATACAGCTAATTATGTCCTTGCTCTCAATTCAGATTTTATTAGTTTGGGAGCCCTTGGAGGTAGTCTAAATTATATGTATTATGTTTAGTTTGATGGGATTTTTCACCCTGTTTGCTTTATAGCCTCATGGGCTGAATCCCCAGCTGGCACAGAAAGAGTTGCTATTACCTTCAGTAGGACTGGAAGCATTTACACAGTGGAAGATCAGGCACCCCAGCTGGATTTGTTGGCTGACTAACCAGTCCCTTGAATAGTTGGGGGTTTTTAATGTTTTTTTATTTCTTTTTTTCTCCCCCTTATTTTTTTTCATATGAAAACATTTAGGATTTAATCTCACAGCATTTCTCCACAAGCTTTAGAAAAATGAACATTAGCATACAATTGCTTTGATGGAAAAAGGAAAATTAACCACTTGCTCTGTCTCTGTAAAAGACGAAAAATGGATCTGGAAAAAAAAAAACATTTTATTCTGCAGCAAGTGTACTCTGTAGTGCAACCTTGATCCTGGCAACTAGTTAAAGTTCATGATGGTCTTTTGTTTAGAATGAGCCCTTCCCACACAAATAGAAACACAGACAAGAGGATGACATTTATCCAGATATTGAAATAGTATGAAGCAGCTCCCTTTTATTGTGTCTACAGTGTAGCACATGGTACAAGGAATAATAAGTCTCAGCTGGCACTTTAGTAATACTAGTTATAATTACACCCCTGAAAGATGCATTAAAAGAACATTATTATTATGGTGGAGTTAATCACTTCTCTGTTGCAATATGCTGGAATCAGTGTCACTTGCTCACATCCCCCTCATGGCTTGCACAGCACATGTAGTTCCAACTTTGGGAGACGTTTTTCAGTGTTTTGTTTTCTAGTCATCATTTCCATGGGTGGCTACAGATCATCTTGTAAATACAATAGTCAAACTTGCTTTGATGAAAGACTTGTTACAATCTCTGTGGGTCTTGCTTTTCTATTTTGCCAATTCTTCACAAATATGTAGTTGTATGTACAAATGACTTTTTAAGTAGAAGTGTGATATTAGTTCTATTTAGAAGGGATCCTTTATCAGCAACACACAATTCAATTGATTTACCTGGTGTAAAACATAGATTACATGATATTTTTAAAAGGCAATTCCTCTAATAAATTAGCTGTGTCATCAAATTATTTGAAGCATTTATTAAATTTAAAAATTATAATTTCAGAGAGAATCTGGAGAAATCTAAATCGGCATAATTTTCAACAATAACCATAATTCATTAATGTTGAATTGTTAAACAGAGCCCAGTGTGAGGGTCATGTGAGAGCACTCCATTCCCAAATCTATGCATGTGAAGCAAAGCAGAGTGGTCAGTCTCGTAAGAAACTGATTAAGAAGCAATGACATGGAAGAAAAAATTTAAATCAGTTAAGGTGCAATATTCTCCACTGATTCGCAGACACTGAACTAACTGTGGTTGTATAAGGCATATCTTAAGACAACAGAATAAAATGAAGAGATATAAGAGATAAAATCAGATGTATTAAAATAAATTAAAGATTGTGTTAATAGAAAGAAAGAAGCAATAGCACAGATACTGGTACAGGCCAGATTCCTTCACGCACAGAAGGAAAAGAAGTTCACAGAGAACTTCCTTGTGCATTTTACTGTTGGAAATAAATGTCTCAGCTTTTTATTCTAGGCTTGTTCAAAACCTCCCTGAAATTCCATAGAATGGGTTTTCCCTTGGGCTTCAGTGGGATTTGGATCAGAGTCTTTGAATGGAAGCTCTGGATCAGGTAGACTGATGTCAGAACACAGGATGTGTGAATAGATGAGGAGAGATATTGTAAATATGAGTGATATATATAAATACAGAAAGTTTGACCATCCGTCATCAAAACTTTCCCTTCTTTGAACTATTTTATTTCTGATTCATTACATAATTTTGCAATGAGGCAATTCCATTTTATTGGCTCTAAAGATACAAGGTTAGGTGTTGCAAATGGTACTATGCCATTTTTAACACCTGTTGAGAGTTTTTCCTAGCTGATCACAAAGAAGGCATTTTCTGCAGATGCTGTTTTCCTGAAAAATTGCTAACATAATTCTTTCACAATACCAGCAGCTGTAATAATACCATTAATAACCACTTGAGTGCTTAATCAACATTCATTGGTTAGCAGCAGCTTTCCACAATGTTTTTAAGATGATTTTGCACAAAGGTTAGCAGGAATTTTTTAACAGACTACTTTTTTTTGTGTGAAGAAAATTCCAGCTTCTCACAGGTGCTGTTGAGAGGAACGTGTCACCACTGGTGACAATCTAACCAGAGCCCATCCCTCAAGTAAGGGATAGGATGGGTGGTTCTGTCAGGCACAAATGTAAAACTAGAGAAGCCCACACAATTTGTCTGGGGCTTCATTTAATCTGTTGAGGATGCTGCTTGGCCTGCTAAAATTTCCATTCTTCAGGTGAGAGGATCAGAGATAATTTCCTTTCCACCAGCTGAAGGACTCTGGGGCATAGACTGTGTTGGATAAGGGTGTCCATCCTGACATCCCTCAGCTGAGGCAGGTTATGAGAGAAAGCAAATCACAGCTTAATCTGTATGTGTACCATGGACCATCACTGAAGCAGAAGCAGAACTATTTCATAAGTGCACCTTTTAACTCTCTTCTCGATTTTCATTACTTTGGTGTAATTGATTCTCTTCTTGATTTTCATCATTTTGGAGTGATTTACATTTTACATTTTTTTAGTTGTTGCTGCCTATTTTATTTTGGTTTTGTTTGTTTGTTTGATTATTAGTAAGCATTCCACAGTGGAAAGGAAGACAATAGAAAAAAAAATCCTTTTCACCTTTTCTGTAACAAAAACTGCAGAGAAGAAAAGGACAGTGATATAAGTAAAGAAATCTTCCATCCAAACCTGAGAGGATGGCTGTACACATGGGTTGATTACTTCTGGATTTGCTTCTGGATTTGAAATCTGGATGGTAATTTAATCCTTTTGGCCTGTAACATAGTGAAATGAAATCACTGGAAAAAAAAGTCCGAGAACTTTGTGACTTTCTTGAAAGTGTTGCATGTAGATTTTTAAGTGAGATTTTGCATCCTCACACTCTTTTATCCCTCTCTGTTGAGACTTACTTTCAACCAATACCATTCCTACAGTGCCCTTTACCAAATACAGCCCCAGCTTAGTGAGCAGACATGTTAATTTCCAAATTGACCTGTTAAAGCAAAAAGAGACACTTTGTTTTGGCTGAATGGCTTTTGGTGCAGAAGTACAAAACCTTTATAAAGATAAATAAATATGATGTGATTTACCCTCTTTTGTGACACTGCAACATCACAGCAGTACCTGGAAGTATTGAAAATGTTTAAAATGAAACAATCAGCTAAATGCAGAATAAGATCTATATGGTAATTAAAACGTATAATGATGAATACTTGTACTAATAGGAAGATTATGAAAAACCCCAATCATTAGAAGGAAGGTGATTTTATTCTTTGCTGTGCATGATGAGAATAATCAACATCAATAACTCTCACCAGAATACTCCTATTTATCAGTAGAAATATTTATGTCCCTGGTGTGGGTGGGCCCCAGTGAGCTGCCGAACCCCACACAGCTCCTCACTCAGAGGGCAGGAGGGCAAAAGTAAGAAACTCATTGGATGAGATAGAGTAAGAAAAGCAAAATAGAAACCCAAAGGAAAACAAGTGATACAAAAGTAATGTCTCCTCATCAGTGGACTGCTGCCCAGCCAGCCACCTGCAAAAGTCCTTCCTACGTTTTATTGGTGGACATGACATTATGTGACATGGAATTTCCCTCTGGTCAGCTGGAGCCGGCTGTGTCCCCTCCCAAGTCCTCATGCAACCTCAGCTCTAAAGATTTTCTACAGCAACAGGTGAAACAACAGTGAGCTATCAACATTGATTTGTCATAAGTACATGACATAGAACCATAGGAGTTGCTATGAAGAAAATTATCTGTATTCCAGGCAAAATCAATACAGTTACTTAACAGTTACTATTAGATTTGTGGCTTTTTTCAGAGGGAATTAAGTGGTTGGTCTTTGAGCAGACATATTTGTCACCTTGTGTGTTCTTGAAAATGCAGTGAAAATTTTTCTAACAAATTCTTATGCTAATTCTTTAACTTCACCTTAAATATTTTTAATTATGTAGGGATAATTTAGTAAGATTAATTGCTTTAATTTCAAATCCTTTGTGGCAAAATTGAAAATAATATTTTTCAAATTATATTTCCTTAAATCGTAAGGAATATTGGAACAATATGGGATACAGATTTTTTTTTTTTTGGTGAAAGTCTTGTGAAACTCCCCAAATGGTTTTCATGTTTTCATTGTCCTTGAGACAAAATTTAGAGTTTGGTTTTGTTTTTTGGTTTTTTTTTTTTCTTATTTTTATTTAATGCTTGAAATGCAAATGAGACATGATTTGGCTACATTTCAGTTTCTGTCATCAGACATAAAATAACCAAAAACATCAATGGGAGGGAAAAGATTATGGACAAATATAAACCAAAAGTACAGTGAGGTGATGGGCAGAGGAATGTTTTATATAAAATTTTTGAAATCTAAGCCTGAAATTTCTGAAAAGCATTGATATTACTTTCATAACTTTCATAATTCTTATTTTCCTTGGTCTTGCATTCTCTCACTGAAAGTTTCTCACATTTTTGTAGCATAAGCAGTCTTTCAGCATCTCTTAATGCCTAAGTAAAACCACAGTCATGCAGAAGCTCCCTAAAGAGCCCCTTTAGGGATATCAGTGTATCTTTTCAAGATTTGGGTCTTTTTCTGTTATTTCTAAGATGAAGATAGCTGAGTCACGGTGAATGCTAATTTCTGTAACAAGATTGCCTAATGCAGAGGCATTCCCTCTCAAGTGAAGAACCGACAGTGCTGCAAATGCATCAGCTCATTTAGAAGGTCCTGAACAAGCACTAACCTGTCACGTCCTCCAGGGAAAGACAGGCAAGAGGAAAAGAAAGGGAAAAGTCACCTCAACAGATAAGTTGTTCTCTATTAAATCAAGGTTGCTTTATGCTTGTAATTTCAACAGTTTGGGTCAAAAGTGACCTAGGAAAACACAGTTGGGATTTTTTTAAACTTATTTTTTTGTTCCTATTGCATTTCACAGACTTCAGTCTTCCTGCACTCTGTCTCAGACACCTTCTTAATCTCTTTCTCTCCCACTTTTCTAGACTCTACATTCCTGTTCTACTGCCAATCTTACATATTTTGAATCTTTTCACATCCTTTTCTTCTTGTATTCTGCCTTGTACACCTTCTTAGTCTCCTTCTGTTTCTCTTTACTTTGACTTTACAGGATAATACTCACTGGCTTTCCTATTTTTTCCCTGTAGTTTGCATGAGACCTTGCTGGTAGGATTCTTGCTTTCTTACATAATTCATGAGTTCTTCTCCTGCTTCCCAGATACCTCTAAAAACATCTTTGTCTTTCCAACATCTACTATTTAAGGTCTTCATGTTAGTATTTTTTCTTTTTGTATTTTTTTGCCATAAAATGTCTTGTTATGAAGTTTTTGCACCAGATGCTGAACACGTGAAATAGTTAAAGTGTTTCTTTAAAATCAAGAATGTCGAATTACTGGAGGGGGAAAGTACAGAATAGACAGGTGTAAGAACTGAATTACTGTCTCTGGACTACTTTCTCCTTCAAACTCTTTGCCTTCCTTGTTTAGAAAATACCTAATGTTTGTATAATATTTACTATGGTACAGTAATAGTAAGGAACATATGATGAAGGACAAAGTGCCTTTTTTTGGATGCACTAAGGACTGAACTTCACAAAGTGTTGTGATTGCAGAGCTGTGGCATATTACTTCAGCCTGAGGTGTTAATTTTGCCTCACTAATTTCCTACGAATATGCTTATTCTTCCTTCCTCATCCTGAATTCTTGCATATTGGTATATGCACTGACAAGCAGTTGTTACATTTCACCTCAGGGATTTCTGTACTTCACTGCTGATGAAGTAATCCTTTGCCTAGTTTCTACTTAAAATCTCTTGGGATAAAAGGCAACACAAAGATGTGTAGAATTTCACTCATACCAATCTCGCTGTAAAAAATTGAAAGAAATTATTATACAAATATTAATGTACAGATAATAAAATTCTGTGAACAATCAATGAATTGTTTAGTGTCCAAAATAGCATCCATCCACCCCTCGATTTTTAAACAATTTTTTAATCAATAGTGTCAACAATAATGTCAACATCCAGTAAAATCTCCCGATGACCACCCATTGCATGTAAAGTATCGATGTTTTGCTTGTTGCATACAACACAGAAGGAGGAAGTAACACAACCTGCATTTTATTACTTGAATCAGATGCAAAAGGTTTTCAAAACTCCAAATTCAACTGAAAGCAGCTGTTGGGAAAATATCATTACATTATACCTTAAGCTACAAAAGCCAATTTAATGGTGACATTTTATTTTATTCAGATGGTTCCTTCTTTTATTCTGTCTAACCCAGTAAAGCCTGTGGAAATTGTATCTGGATGAAATCACCAGAAGGTGAAGGGCCCATGACTAAAAACATTCTTTAAAGATTATTCAAGGTTGCAGTGAAATGGAATAGCAGCGCTAACGAGAGCAAAGGTCTCCATAGCTACAGGAAGTAATATTACATCGTTTAGCAGGGCCTATAAGAAAATGCAGGCTTGTTACCAGATTTGGTTATATGTTGATTAAAGTGCTGAGCAAAACCATTAGACAATACAGTAAACACAGATATTTTAAAATAGAAGGATGTTATTTTTCCAGATCAGCGTACAGTGGAGTCTGCAGGTGGAATTACCTCACACCCAACTCACTTCAAATTATAGTAATTGCATAATTTAGTTAACTATTCCCACGATTTGAGTAAATTATTTTATACCTGTCACTTATTTTGGATATTAATACATTGTACTTTTACCTTCAGCTTCACTAGATGTGATAAAAACTTGAGAGCAGTCATTCAAGTCAGCATAGAGTTGAGGCTGTGCCTGTGTCCAGCCCAAGACTCCACTCGACAGAGGAGGACACTTCCAGGAGTAAGAGCTTAAAATGCCTCTGCCCTTTGGCACCTCCCCTGGCTTCTGGACTGCAGGTGCAGTTTGTCTTTCCAGCTGGCAGCCCTCAAAAATCTCTGCTTCCATGGAACTGTGACTATTACCCATTTCAACTAGTTTAAAATTTCCATTTTCAGGACATTCTAAGACTGTCAGCTTAACAATTTAAGTTTTTCATGAAAGAAAGTATTCTCTTCTGTTTTCAACCTGCTGCCAGATACCTTCACTTGATGCTCTGCTGAACTTGCTAGGAGAAATGCTGAATGCTGCCTAATCAGCTATTGAGATCAGAAGAGATTAAAATATAAAACTAAATTAGTCTTCCTTTTATGTCAAAGAGTCAAAACCTGATTAATTTCAAGAACTAAGCCCAAGGAATAGAAATGCATATGGAAACTAGGTATATAGATCCTTAAAGGGGGAAAAAAAAAAAAAGAGAGAGAGAGAAAAAAGGTTTAAAGAGCAAAGCTCAGGGTTACTGCTGGATAGACAAATTTATATATGTCCATCTTCATATACTAGGTCAAGTAATGTCACCAGTCTGGAGAGTTACTTTAATGTTGTGATAGTTCTCTAATGTACACTCTGTTTATTCGGGGCATTTGTCAAAACTCTTCAGATCAGAAGAAAAATATACCTAAACATATGCATATATATATATATCTCCTTATGTGTATACATTTTTATCAAAATCTAACTTAGGTTTTTCAAGATGTCAATTTCACTATGCTAACATTTTATGTTAAATAAAACATAACAATAAAACCATGCTGAAATCACAAAGCAAACACAATTTGTTGATTTCTCTCCAAATTAAATACCCTGAAAGTTATTATTAAATCTTGAGTTAACTGTTCCTTTCAGTTTCTTTCAAATTCCCTCAAAACAAAAAAACATTAGACCATTTGTTATTCTTTGTAATGCTCATAAAATATCCATGTACCTTGAAGTTACTTATTCATACTAAGTAACCTTGAATGAATCCAACCAATATGTTTTCTGGAAGAGTTTAAATAAACACCCATTAGAGATTTAAGAAGTAACTCCATATTTTCAGAGATGTCCTGACAAACAGTTATCCAGTCAGTAGCCATTTTCATATGTAGTTTACAATAAACTCAAATTTAATTGTTTTGTTGTGAGTCTGTGTTATCAAACCTTAAGACACATATTTTTTTCTGCCAATGCATGAATCAAACCAAGAACATTTCTACCCATCATCACAAAGACCTTTCCAAATACCAGCATACCAGAAGCTTAAATATACAGACACAAGAAGTTTTGAGAAAGTCCAGCCCAGTCAGTGCTGTCAAAGAAATTTCTTGCAAAGATGACAGCCTTGATTCTGCTGAATAGTAGTAATGCTGAGGTGGCAGAATTTTTCAAAAATCCCCTCTGATCCAACTTCTGTCTTTACAGTTGAAAGTCCATTTGAGTGGACTTTGAGCTGATAGAAACATTAGAAGGATGGAATCACTGATGAAATTCTGCAACTGTTATGAAGCATAAACATTAGGAAACTAATTGATTTCTCCCTACTGAATTTCATATGGTGTACAATATTTGAGTTGGCAAAGCATAAATAGGTTGGTCATTTTGAATTAGATCATAATGAAATTTATTTACATTTTTTTCCATTTCTCATACAGCATTCTCATTATTTACAAAGCCAATGTGGTTTTCCCTATTGTTTTGGAAAAGGCTTTGTTTGATCAAAAAATACAAGATCATATTTCTTCATGCATGACTTATGCATCTGTTGACTGATGCCTCTGTTCTAATGACTGTTTTAATGCAAAAAAGATGAAGTGAAATAAAAATTAAATTGGGAATTTGTGTGCTTTTATGCATCAAAATGCATGCCTGTGTTGAAAAATTATGGCAATATTTTACTGTTTTAAACTAATTGGTTTATACGAATACTGATCTATATATTTACTGCAAATGATGCACACATTTGTAAAACTGGAAAAGCAGATTGACATGTGAGGAAAATACATCTTACCAAAACCCTTCCTGGTTTCATTTTTAAGAACCTACAGAGCAATTCAAATGCAAGAGTATCTCTCACTGGAGGCAACATGCACTTGCCAGCTTTGGGTCTAATAGTAACAAGGCATTTAAGCATGGGAATTGGAAAATATTAACAAAATCTACTAAAACAGAATTTTCAGACTATCCTGTTAGGTTGAGGGAGAAGTTTGATTCGGCATTTCTGCATCCAGGAAGGATGTTTTGCCACATTCAGCCTTTTTTTTTCAGGCTGTCAGGTACATTGCACAACATGTATAGTTTATATTCCACACGATCTAAATCTGATGAATTTCATGGTGTGCTGTAAATCCCACCTTTCTTTGAAGCAATTACAACTATTTGAGAGTCCAAGGGATTGTGGATTATTAGAGGGGCAAGAAAATAAGTTTTAATATGTCTAATTTGGTGGTTATAATGAATACTGGGTTTGTACATGAAGAATGACAAGTAGCTTTTATGTTCATACAGCAATGGCTTCTAGCAAGCTTTGCTAGAAAGGTTTTCCTGTTACCGCTACATAGAAGCACATTTTAAAACATTATTTCTAATTAACATCAGTATGGAAATAGTTCTGCTTGCAGTGACCGTATTTTAGAGGAAATCACTCTCATAGTATAACGAATAGATTAAAATGTGTTTGTTTAGAAAATTTAGAGCAAACAATGTGTTACATTTTTATGGTTTTGTGATGACTTTTCAATCATTGAATCCAAGAAGAAACTACATTTCTCAGCTTTACCGGATAAAAATTCTAAGTCAGAAATCCCATCACCAACAGACACCAGAATCAAGACTCTTATGCTATGGAAGATATTCCAGCCTGTAAACAAAAGTCTGTTCTTCAGAATCTGTGCAAGGCATGTTCAGTGTGCACCAGACACTGTAGAAGAGGTTTAAACAGCTGTATTTTACGTACACTCCAAGTCATCTGTAGCTGTAAGTCTTGAAAAGCTGTTTCTAAGCACGTAAAATCAACAAACACACGCCAATGTTTTGGATAATGCTGCTATGGAATTCTCTCCTGCACCACTTGAAAACATTGTAGTGGGAGATGGAGGCTAGATGTCACCCAAAATTCTTGCTACCTCTTTTTCCTCTGGCCCCTTTGGGTGTCCAAAAGGAGTTTAAAATTCTTTGAAGACCTTCCTGCAAATTGCTGCCTCCTAAGAAACGGTGATAGCTAGCAGTGCTGTGCCAATCTGGGACAAGCACAAGCTAAGAAAGGCTGTAAATAAGCATGTAATCGAGCTTCTGCTACCAACGGGGAGATGTGCTACAATACTGGAGTGGAGAGGATACGGAGTTTGCTTTCTCCCATGTAAGGAAATCCTTTCCCCAGCATTCAGTGGAAGAAATGCAGCTCCAAATGCATCCCGTTTCCATCATAGTGTGGCACAGTGTCTGACCTATATTTGTTAATTCCTTCAGAAATCACGCACACAGATTTTTGCAGGTTCTTGGGTTTTTTACACAAATAGAGTGGGAATGCTTCCCTTGAACACTCTTTACTGTTTTTAGAGTAAAAATTATTTGACTTAGATCAGAATCAGACCTGAAAACTTGAAGTAATGAAGCCCACAGACAGCTGGCAAAAGCACCATTTCTCCTTGCATATTTATCTTATTCAGCTTGGGGGCCCTGGGATTAATTAGAAGAACAAAAAATCTGTTA
Organism: Sakesphorus luctuosus; assembly: GCA_013396695.1. Taxonomy (NCBI): domain Eukaryota; kingdom Metazoa; phylum Chordata; class Aves; order Passeriformes; family Thamnophilidae; genus Sakesphorus; species Sakesphorus luctuosus. Next base: position 522,278 of record VWZD01006509.1, read on the forward strand.
TACAAGGCTTTGTGAAGTAGATCTGCGTTCTTTCTGGATTTAAAACTCGTTGGTTTTACTCTCTGGATAAGCATAAAAGAACTATTCACCTCTTGGTATATTCATTTTGTCTCACCATTGACATTCAAGCAACTCAAACATAGCAAGAAGTCAACCTTTGGTGATAAAACACTAATGAATCTTTAAAAGGACTGTTGATTTAATACTTTGCTGACTGGATATTCAGTTCCTTATTTTTGTTTTTTCTACTTATGAACATGCTGATTGATGAATACTGCTTTAGATTCCTTAGGAATATGAGGGTTTTCCTTGCTGAATTTTGATTTTGAAGTTTATTGTTCAATTTAAATAGTGACAGTCGGGAAAATAGAAAGGGTTTGGTACCAAAAATAAGATGGAGCAGCAGCATTTTTGATTAAAAAAGGACAGAATGAGAAAGTAAGCAAAAATCACCATGAATAACTTCCTCCTTATCACAAAGATGTCTCAATTTACAAGGTAAGATTTTAAGCATAATTCACCACCGAAAACTGTGATTTGGCTGTTCATCGTCTGGACTCTGATTCTCTGGGTCTTGTTCTGTGTTGATGGGTCATTCACATCTTTTGCTCAGAGAAGGAGAATATTTATTGGCTAACAAGAAAAGATCATCAAGAGTAATAGTTTCATTTTTCCTACAGTAGTAAATTGGATGCACAAGTCTGTTACATGCTATCACTTTCTGCTTTGATCCTTTGTAGTACTCTATCGTGGTTTTATGGTTGTACTTCCTGCCATCTTATTGAATGAATTTTGATATACTGTGTTGCAAGAAGGAATCAAAACCTGTCTCCAGTTTGGAGAGATTAGGGTTCTGAAAGAAAATGTCATAAATCCTTAGACATTAAAAACATGTTATCATAGATTTTTATGTAGGTAGAAATTCTGCCATTTTCAGCATGCAGCCAGTCTGAGAACTGCACACACATGACAACGGAAACTGCACCAATAGCCAAGAACAAAAATGTTGAGGCAATTAAATCCACTGATGGATTGATTTTTCAATGGCAGCCAACTGCCTCACTTGGACAATTGGAGGGATTGACTGCTCTAAGAAATCAGCACCTAGACTGATTCCAAAAATGCATCACTAGTTTTGAAATAATATTTATGGAAATGAGATATAAATTAAAACCAGGATATTTGTTCAACAAATACTTACTCAAACAGGCTTGTTTTTTCCCAAAGATTTTTTGTGTCAGACTGTACAATTTGAAAAGATTTATAGAGAAGTGGGAAAAAATGAAGCAAAACAAGAAAAATTTTCTGAATTGCATACTAATTTCTAGTCATATTTTCAAGATGATTAGAATCAATAAAAGCATAAAATAATTTGGCACACAATTAAAAGTCTTTTGGAGTTCAAAAAACTGTAGCCCCTTTATCAATTGAAAAGCCACTTGAGAGGATACAGAAAGTGACACCACAAAAAACCATACTGCACCCATTCACATTCATAAAACTATTTCTGTCTTTTTCCTGTAAGCCAACTCTTCTCAAGTTTGATCATCCTTCCAAGCATTAGTCAGAAAATGGTTATCTTTTTTTAGCAACATATTTGCCTTTCCTTTGTTCTATATTTTCTGTCATTTCATCTTTAAAAAAAAAACTTGAGCATTCTAATGAGATTCAAAAGTCTTAATGTGTAGATTGTTTTAATATGGTACATTTCAAAGATCTTCATTTTTTTTTCCTTAAACAAAACAAGACATATTAGAGTTGATATAAGGTGGCTTTGAACATTCCATGGAATCTGCGTATCTTTAGGAGTCTGTGTCAAAAATTAACTCTAAAGTGTGAGACTGAAGTTTTTAGGGATTTTAGCAAAGCTCATCAAAACATTAAATGAATTCCAGCATGTGATTTCTTATTGTTACATATGGTATATAAAACCCAGAGTCTTTTGATGTCATACTCTTAATGCTGTGAAAACTGTCTGATTATTCTCTAAATTTTTATATAGGCCAAATATAGTATGAACCCAGAAAATAATATTTTCTAATCTCTAAGATAAGTTTTTATTCAGCACCAGTTATGATAGTAAAACCAACTTTTTTTTTTTTTTTTTAAATATGGTGCTTAATAAACGTTTAGATGATATAGGGGGCTTATATATGGCCTCTGCAGTAACAGAGGATTGCTTTTGGTAATGCCTGAGGTTTTGTCCACTGCCACATGCCTGTTTTCCTAATAAATCCATAGATATCTATTTTCAAATAATAGTTTCTCTTCTATATAATATAAAATACTTTAGGCATTGTTTGTTTAATCTATGTTGTATCTCAGATTACATCATCCCACAGCACATTTTTTAAATATCCAAGGACTTACATTGCTATAAACATCCACTGGGACAAATTCTCCTCCAATATACATACCGAGAGAAATCCTTTATGAGGAAGTCTACATTGAAGTCAATTAAGTGGCAATCATTTGCAGTACTTAATTTTGCCATTAAACTCTAAACAGGGACCATAATTTTTCAAATGTGTGCAAACATGCTATGATCAGGAGGTCTCAGTTGGTTAGAGATTAATTCTAGGGGTTATTGAAACACAAATATGTGACATTCATAAAGCAGAGCAAGGATTTTTCTCCGTGAATTTCACCCACAGTTAGAGAAATGAACTTTATTATGACAAGAAAGAATTCACAGTAAAACCAAACACAAGAGTATTTCCCCGTCTCCCTCATACAAAACCATTACATTTACATAGAAGTAGTTGAATCATCTTGTGTGAGAAAAACCATTTCATTATGTTCAAACTAGTCACCTGCTAATGTCTGACTCTCTCCTCCATGCTATTTAAAACAAAACAAAACCAAAATAACAACAACAACAAATAAAACAGCCTGCAAATTCTCTAAATATTTTTTTAGCTCTAATCATGTGTTGGATAGTTTCAGATTCTTGGCTACATTAGCTTAACGTGATAAAGTTGCTGTACATGCTTCTCTACAAACATCAACAGGAGAAGGGAAATATGTGACAGTTGCTAAAGATTTTCTTCCAAAATCATGCTTTTTATTTGCTTGCACAAATGGTCAGAGAGAGTGATGAGTGACCTCTTGCTCTGAGTTTAAACAAGTTACAAAAGGAAAAGAAAAATGGTACCACCGGTCACTGACAGCTGAACTCCACATTTGTCAGGACAACTTCATTAGAAAACCAGGTAATAGCCTTGCTAATATCACTGACAAATTTCTGCGTCATCTTTGGCCCATGCTATCTCTGCTTTGCTTATAACTACTGCAGAAATAAATAATACAAGCTTCGGACATTCTCAAGGGCTAATTTCATTAAATCAATGGATTATCATAAACTACTGCTATTTTGACAAAGCAGGATGATATAGTGAAAGTAAATAATGAAAGAATACAGTGTGGATTAAAACTTGGAATTGTAGAACTCAATTAAGTCTCAAAGTATAGAATTCCTCTGAAAATTAGAAAATGCAAAGACTTATTAGGTTCAATAGTAGCTTTCTTTAACTCCATTTTTTACTCAAAGCTGAAATCCAGATTACCCAATTAATTAGAAAAGTTTTTGCAAATTGATATATTCTGAATTTTACTCAGCTAGTTGACAAAACCACTTGCGTCTCTGACTGCTATGACACAGCAAGGTGGGAGGAAAGAATTCATTTCCTCATTCCATGGGTTCACACCACTCTTCCTTCCAGACCTTCCAGTCTTTCTTCCATCCCTGATAAGTTTAGTCCATACTTCTTTTCCTCTTTTCCACTTTTATGATTCCTACCCAGTATTAAACTCATAATGCCAGGTACTGCTCCAACAGCAGTTACCTCTGAGCCTGCTTATAATCCTCTAATCTCACTTGTCCGAGATAGTTGTCCACCATTGGCTAGAGAAGTTCTTGTAGTTTTCTGAAACCCTCAATTTTTTTTTCACAACTTCACCACTCAAACCAGTCCTACAGTTCTTTCACCTGCAGAGCTATATGTCAGGGCAAGGAGAGGTAGACAGAGAAGGATTGAGGTTGAATATTGTAGGCTCTTTTGTCAGATAATGATGTCAGTTCCAGTCTACAATGGTAACAGATCCATCCTACTTGCATGATCTTTTCTTCCATGGAAACAATTTTGGTCTGTTTTCACTTCCCAGGGGACATAAGGCCATGCTTCACATCAATACCATAAATAGAAACTTGTCCTACCATTTTACGTGAGACCTGTTCTGTCCACCTCCACCTAACACTTCTCCTCCTGTTTTCTAGTCTTTGAGCAGCACAGGAAACTGGTCAGATATTCTTGGTTCCTGGGGCTTCAGAGGCAGCTGAGAAGTCCTATTTCTTCCCAGCTTACAAGTCGCACTGCAGCCTCTTTTCTTTCTATTGACCTCACATTTAACCATTTATTTCCTGGTGTAATGCACTGTCATAGTCTGCTGTCTGCCATTGTCTAACAAAAAGGAGTCTTATTCCTTGGCTCAGAAAAGAATGATGTGTCCATAACTGGAACTTCAGGAACATTGCAGTTTTCATGGATATACCTATAATCTGTCACGTAGAATGACACACTTAAGCAATGTTTTTGGTGTGCTGCTCCACTGTGAAGTGTTTCACAATTACCTTTACTTTCCATGCCTTCCAAAAGTTTAGAAACTACCACACTAAGTGAAGGGAAGAAGGCAAATGGTTCATGTCCATTAAACAAAAAAGATTATTGTGGGTTGCTAAAACAAAGATACAAACTAGGTGGAACAACCTGTTATTTTGCAGAGTCCACATTCTTATATCAGTTTTAGCTTGTAGTCTTTTAATTTAACTTTAACACTCCACTCTAAAGAATTTTTACTTTTTGTTTTCTGATTCTTACAGTTTTTCAGAAACATCATGGAAACAAGCTGGGCGGGGGGGGAGAAATAATTGTGAGAATCTGAAGTGTATCCACAGTAGCTGTTATGTTATAGGAAGTCAAGGAGTGTGGAGAGAATAACTCCTAATGCACCATCACAGGTTAATCCCAGGTCAATTCCCATGTCTTAACCACAGGCTGTGGAGTGGTAGTGCTCATTGCTGAAAGCGGGGATCCAAGGAATGACTCAAAGAGAGAAAAAGTAGGAGAACTTATCATACATATGGTGGCATGTTTCAGTTTCCTGCAGTCCAGGCCATAGAGGTACAACTACAGAGTAAATCAGTAAAAAATTTTACTGCAAGATTCCAACAAGTATCAATGTAGTGTATGCAAATCTAAACTGTCTGAAGAGATACTGCCTTAGGGATAATGTAGTTGAGGAAAGTACAAAAATATCAGGATACTTTGAGCTGAATACTTTTCAGTCTAATATCAAATTTGAAGAGAAGATAGAAGGATACAGTAGGATGCAAACCAGCACTGAATAGTATTGAAGCCAACAAAGCCTCATGTGGAGGTTGTAGTGCTAGGACAGAGTGAGACAAGTGAGAGTATCCAAGTGAAAACAACATTTAGGCTCTCACATTAATACCTAGCTCTTCTGCCCCCACTACAGCACTGAGAACTAGCAAATTCCTCCCGTTTCAGGTCTCTTCAGCTCCCTGACCTTGTGCACTGCATATGGAAAGGCGACGAGAAGTTGTGCTGCTAGGCAATGCCAAAGTGTATGTGCTTATCTTATCCTTGATTGTCCCACAATATGGGGCATGCCCTTGTCACTTGCTGCAATGGGCAGAAGAGTAAGGTTGTCAGGCAGCACTGGGTTGTGACTGCTCCTTGACTCACTGCAAGCCTTACAGTCACAAAGCAAGAATTCATGACCCAGGAAAACCTGTGATATAGTTGCCACAGAAAACAGTTGGAAACAACAGGGCATGAGAAGATACAATGTTTAACATTTTTATCACAGAATAATCACGTATGTCACATATACCATTCTGCCCCCAAACAGATATACTTGTCCAGACCTCACAAGTATTTACCCTTAGTTATTTAATATTAATAAATACATTAGAAGTAATGTGCAATGTTCTATTCCAGTATTTTATAAAATTATAAAGTATTCTTCAATACACATTGCATATAATCCATTATCTTATCAGTGAGTAGGTAGCAGATTTTTTTTATCTTTGCATTGTTTGCATCTTTTTGACATGTTTGGTTTTTAATTGTTTTTAAATGGTAAACAATAATTACAACAGATTCTGCACAAAACACCCAATTTCCTTATATGGTATAAATTTATATTAGAATGATCAGATTCTTTTAAAGAGTTCTCTTTTTAAAATATATTTAATTCTTTTCACGCTACTCTGGGGTCAGCCCTGAAAAGATATGCCTTCATTTGATAGCCTTATTCTAAACCTTCATGGTTAACCTCTGATAGCCTTTTTGGCCTCTGTTTAGAACCTCATATCAGGCCTGTCCACTCTTCTAAATATACACAGATCTATGTCTATTTTAGTATACAGCCCAGAAATTACCTTTTAAGCTCTGTACACTCAGTTCAAAAACAATATACTGGCAGGATCTATGCACAAGTAGAAAGGAAGCTGCAGGAAAGCTAAGGAGAGAACAACAAAGAAAATGAGTGATGTGTATTTAAAAGCAAGGAATAGAAAACAGTTTCCAATTTAATAAGATAAATAATTTTGAGCTGATCTATTTTTACTTTTTTGAAGTTCTCTGTAGAAACTTTCCCTTCCCTCTCTGAGCCTGAAAGTGAAGTCTGATAAGAAGGGAACCTAATCTTTCTTTAAATCCAGATGGATTTGCACCCATTAATATCTGATTGAAATCTGGTTGTAATATCACCAAATGAGTTGTAAACTTGCTCTCCCTACAATAATGGGAGTCTTTTTGTCCATTCGCCATGACTGAATGGTATGTTTGGGATTTTGCACAGTATAGCTTTTCAGCTGGCCTTCCTGAACATACCCCTGAATTCTCCCATAATAGATTTACTTGACCACAGCCTTCTGTGGTGGTTTCTGGGGTTATGCTGTGGACATGTTCACACTGAACCTCTGTTCTGATCTGAGATCATCAGATAAGTTCATATGTCCTTGTGAGGCATCACCATGCTTATGTGGAGATAAAATCTCAGTTCTAAACACATAATTGTGTCAGCCACGTGCCATGCTGAGCCAAGTGTCCTGCCTGATATTATTACCATGTTTCAGGGCCGCCACATGCAGGCCATTCACATACCCTACTATGCTGTTTACGTGTAGATGTAGCCTCATGAAGAAAGTTTGGGGCAAAGTAGGTGACTCAGCTAAGTGTCATGACTCACAGCCTTGTGCTCTGACTAGTAGGTCACTCTTCTTCTCTTCCACAGACCCAGCTGTTTTGAGCTTTCCTGCAAAAATCTCAACCAAAGCTCATTGAAGCTAAAATAAAGAATACCACTGGCATGTGTGGGCTGTGGGTCACTTCCAGACCAAAATAAATTTGGCTTTCAATATTTGTTCTGCATTATTCCTTATTAAAAGCACATTCCTTCCCCCCTCCCCCTTCCATCTGCCCATTTATTGTGCTTTCTCTCTCTTGACACAGTACTGGCTGAGGCTGACTAGTACTGTGCCTTCTCCAAGTAGGTCACCCCAGGAGGAGCAATGCAGAGCTTTGGACATCTCTAAGGTCACATTAGCAGTCTGCTGGCCCCAGTCATATACAGAAAGATAGAACAGTACTTGCTTCCTCAAGATGTTTGCACCAAAAATTGCACAGAGTAACCAATCTGTGTTTTCACACATGCAGAAATAGCACCATGTTGAGTGCTTTAAGGAGGATGTTTGGACTTTGGGAGTACAGAAAATCCATGAGCTTACTTCCAGCCCTGTATATAAGATTCATAGTGTTCATATTTTATGCTGCATTTGTTAGGTCCATACCACACCATAAATCACCTGGAACAGAAACAATAACACGTGGTGAACTGAAGATCTTCAAAATGAACTGTTCATAAATTAACTGCAGACTGTGGCTTGTTTTCTGGGGAAAAATAATTGTGAACACTTTTGAATTAGGGAAGACATGAAATTTCATGTTCTCCTCCTGAACAGACAGAAGAGGAAGCATACTAGAGAAGCTATCTTTTTCAGATTTATACTCTGCTCAAATTTATTAAATTTATCAGTATCTGTTACATTTTCTGAGTAATTAACATTAGAAAAAAGATTGTGTACAAAACAAAAAATAAACTTGCTTTACTCTATTTTCACAAGGGTTTGATCATCCATCCTGTTTACAAATGGCTGTGTTAATCATTACAATCTGAGAATTCAGTGACATTTTAGTATAAATAGTTTATGGGTCTAAGCTTTCCTTTAGACCTGGTTCTTATAAACAGTTGGCCTAATTACCTTTCAAGTGTTCCTGTATCTTCTGACTTATAAAAGATCTGTCTTGTGGCTTACACACTAGTGTAATAACACCTAATAACAAACAAAGAAAGCTGAATTCTAATATAAATCCTATAGTCACAGACATTCACTTATTCTACTCTAGAAAGCACTTAAGCACACAATTTACAATCATGTTTATGGTTTGTTATTTTTTTTATTTCAGTAGAAATCAAGCAGGTGCTTAAGTGAATATGCAAGTGTTTTTCTGGGTAAGACTGTGGGGTTTTTACTGAATCTGCTTTCAGCAGACCAAAACAGAAGTGTCTTGATTGCGACAGTTTAAATATGGGTTAGGTCTATTACTGTTCCCCTGACAGCTGGCAAGCCAGACTAGATGTAATCAGAATGGTCACCACATAAGCAGGAAGAACATCATAGCAGTTGATAGCCTGCATCCTTATGATTTCTAGTGATATATTTAGGTATATAGAAAAAGAGAGGAAATTTAAGTGAAGTGATGTAGTTTAGAGAGCAAAGTAAGACAAAGAGGACAAGAAATACAGGATGAAACTGGTAAGGAAGGGAGTAAGAGCAAATGGATAGGCAAAAACTGAAACACATTCATTCCCAATAGAGGGAGCCTAATGAAGGGAGTACAGTTGCACAGAGTCTTGCACTAAAAGTTTTTAAAGGTGATGAAAGCACATTTGTGTCACTGAACACAGAAGAACCTTCTTCCCAACAAAATATAACATTTCCTCCTAAGCACAGTTATATCATTGTCACCAGAAATTATAGCCGTATTCTGGCTTCCTGTGTGTGTTTTTGATGTTACACGTAACAAAATACAAGTTATTCTTTGGAATATTGGGCACCACTGTAGAAGGTCAGCTGCTTGCTGGGATGGAAGATGGACTTTGGTCTTCTTGTATTTAGTATATTCTACTGAGACAGTTCCTTTATAAAAAGTATATATTTTTCTGAAAACGGCTGTGAACTCATCTTGAAGTATCTGTGTTGACTCAAGCAAAATTGTGTAAATATCTGCTGTGTCCAATTTCACCACAGTTCAAAACTCTAATCTACATTCTCAGCATGTTTGTTTGTCTTCCCTTCCACTTTGATAAGTTTGGAGCTGCAAATAACCAAAGTTTCATGGAAAGCATCAAATTCCATATTTAAAATGTCAAGTATAAGGGAACACTTCCAGGACTTATTTTTTTAAGGTCATTGGAAATATTTACCAGTGAAGAAAACAGCCTCTAAGATATCTTGTCTGAATGTGGCTTCAATTAAAAAGAAAGGCAGCTCAATTTTTTTCTTTATTGGTCAGTTTTGGTCTTGAAGCTCCTCTGTGTTTCACTTTCTTTTCACTAAAAGCAAAAAGATATATGCAAGATTAGGTAAAAGTTTAATATTTCTTTTTATTGTAAACAAGTATAGGATTATGATACTGCATGGTATCCCTTTTAGGATAATTGAAAGCTGTTGAAACTAGCTTACTTATTGAAAACTTCTCTTTCTTCATAATATTCCATCCCACACACACGATTCTTGACTTACTGGACAGAGAAAATGATGAAAAATACAGAGATAAATGAGAGGAAGGAAATATGGTGGTAAGAGAATAAAATCACTTATCAACCAGTACCAAAGAAAAGATTTCTATGTAGATGAGCTTAATATTACCTTGCAGTTTGACAATGAGATAAATCGCTGATTTGGAATTTGTTTGCTGATGTATAAAACACTGATGTGTCAAAGTGTAGTGCTAAGAATCCTGAGTGACTTCTTCAATGCTGGAAGAGCTATTCTATATTTACTTGATCATAACCCAACAAAACCTTTGGCTAGTATTAAAAAACAAACCAAACCAAAACAAAACAAAAAAACCCAAACCAAACCAAAACAAACAACCAAAACCAACCAAAACCAACTAACCAAAAAAACCCCAAACAACAACAAAAGCAAAAAACCACTGAAATCAAACATATTCTTAAAGCATAATATAGAAAAAAAATGTTATTTTATAAACCAAACAGTTGCCAGATAAATGAAGAAAGAA
>VWZD01006509.1:532719-565301 GCA_013396695.1 Sakesphorus luctuosus
TTACATCAGCTGTCACAGTTGTAAGAGTCAACATAAATGGAATATGAAGAAATTGGTAGCAACATCCAGAGTTCACCAGAAATGCTTTCCACTTGCTGTTCTGCAGTACAACAAATTAGCTTATAAATCACTACAATATCTATTGCTGCATTCGCTCTAATCACTCTGAAAAAAATGTCAATAATTATCAAGGCCAAGTCTTAATATATTATAACACATTCTGCAGACTTCATTTTCTAAACAATTTTTTTCTAAAGAATTTTTTATAATAAGTTGGATTAATTTATGGTTTAATTAAAAACACACCTTATGACATGGAAATGAGTCTGGTTGGTTGTGGTTGAACCCACTTGGAGAATCTAGAGTTATGTCTGTTTAACACTAGATACTACATTAGCTTGAAACAGTGAAAATGGAAGTTCCATATGTGCTTAGATTAATAAATAGTCTCCAAGTAGGTTTATGTCTGGTGTATTCAAGAGTATATTGAAAATGTACTTACAGTATGGGGCATAGTAAAACAAAATTGTCTAATAATGCATTTAATGCCTAAAGCACTAGTGAAAATGTAGTCTAAGAGGGTGGTTTTAAGTCAGGTGTTACAAAATAGAGAAATTACATATTTTGGATTAATCGTCACCTATGTTGGTATCACAAAATTTTTCTTCTCTTAATAGANCCTTTTCTCATGTGTGTTTTAATTTGTTTTTTTTTTTAATGTAGACAGATAAATTTCTGTTACCATATAAGCAAGATTCATTCCAATACTATTGCTACCTTACAGCTCAGCTCTTGAAAAAAATATCCATATTTCTGTGTAAAGGGAGCTAGCTGGACTGGAAGTAACTGAGAGAGAATAAATGAGAATAAGGGTAATTTTCAAGATCTATTTGTAATTGCAAGTGTATCATTTCACTATAGACAGAAAGTATTCTATTTGGTGTCTTAGTAAAGCCTAGAAACCAGAGTATTTAAAAATTCTGTATAACTGAATATATTCATATATGTAGACAATTTATTATATAATACTAAGGCACTGAATATTTCAAATATTTGAATTGTAGAAATAGAGTGTCTTTAGAATACTTTTTTTAATAAAGGAATCCTTTATCATCTTCAATACAATAGATATATTCTTGCATTTTTACACATATGAGGGCAAAGTTTGTTTTTTAATCACTATTAGAGTGTATTCCACTCAGACCAACCCAGTTACTGAGAACCTCTAATTTCCTGCACTTTGTCTGACTGACCACCAGAATCAAACAGATTTCCTTGTGAAGTGAAGCATTCCCAGCTTGATACACCACAAAAGACTCTGGATTGTAAAACTGATCATAGTCNNGATTGTAAAACTGATCATAGTCCAAATGAAATACTTATTACTTATTTCAAGTGCTCTCCTTTTATGTGTCAGCCTGAATTGCAATTCAAGTCAATGGCAAAACTCCCACTGACTTTCAGGAAAAAAAGATTAAACTCTATAATGTGTATTAAATGATTTGCTTTGGTAGTCAACTCAGAACTGTTGGATGGGCTCAGGGATACATCAGACTGAAAACTTATGCATATCAAGAGTGAGAATAAGAAAAATATATTCTACAAAAGATGCTGAAAAATCTTCTTCCATTGGAGATATGCCTGTCACTAAATCAATGCCATATTAAATTATTATTACATGTAAGGGAGGTTAAGCTTGCTGCTTGTGGGCAAAGAGGAAACTCAGTAACACATATAAACACCTTCCTTTCTCACCACTGCACAATTATTCACTGTTTTTTCTGATTGTGTGGGAAGGATAATAAGAAAAATTTGAAACAAAGATTTAACTACAGTATTGATCTTCCATTGTGTTGCCAAGGTAATGAGGAATATTTTCAGAATGCCACTATGTGTTGTTTTAATTATTTTCTTACTTTTTTGTTGCCAAGACATAAGGTGGGTAAAAAATCTAGGATGCTGTTCCCAGCTATATAACCAAACATATCCATAGAAGGGAGAAACAAACTATAGGCTTAAGATAACAGTTGTGACTTTACATATCAGTGCAATTTCACTGAAAATTCCAGGGCTGAAATAATTGTAAAGTCACAATGTGTATAAACACCAGTATTTCAGCAGGATTGGGGTCATTCTTGTTCATGGTAGGGTTCAGGCCTGGGATAGGGGGGACAACATAGTTTACTTTCATTGCCAATTCAAACAATGAGATGAACAGCCTCTGGAGAATAAAGAAAAAAGCACAAGTTTGTCTCTCCACAGACATGTGAATTCTAATCTTTCATCAGTGGCTAATTTATTTGTTTGGTTGGTATTTTGTTTATTATATAGCTTCTAAACCAGTAACTTACCTGGGTAAACTGCCCGTTCCATTGGTTCTTACAGTAAACTACACTAGTTAAAGACCTAATTCTTTTAGGATGTTTCCATCTATTTTATTAAAAGGTATGTTAACCAAGTTTGTAATATCTATTTTAAGTGTAAAGAGGCATTTACAATTTTGAAAGAGAGAAAGAGTTTTGAGAAAAAAAAAAACCGCCTTGTCAGTTGCCTGTCCTCCTTTCTTTTCCTTTTTTTTCATTTAAAGGCTGATTCTTCATGCACCTGCGAAATTGAACTGAGAGACAAAAATGCTGAAAAGATAATATTTTAAAAGGCACTTTTAAATTCGGTCACTTGTTAAAAGTTGTGTTTCTCTTCTGCAGTTTGTAGTCTGTCTTTACCTGAAGTTCCCTTATTCACACCTTTCAAGTCGCCCACACAGTCCCCAGTGAACACAACGAAGTGAAAAACCTGTGTTGAACAGCCTGGCTATGAACAGGGCCACTGTTAATTGCCTAGATGGTGATACACTGTGTCTTGTCATAAAATGTTATAAAACGAAAAATTCCTGAACAGCAGCCAGGAGAACATGAAAAGAGAAAAAGCTCTGATTTAAAAACCAGGTAAAGTACTAAAGAGATAATATTTCTAAGAAATAATTTGGCCAAAATTATATGAGACAAATGTCTTTGCCTTATTTTTGCTGTGCTCTGTAAAGAGGGGTGAATTTTGTTTCCTTAAATTCTTTGTAACAGCTTAAAAAAGTATGTTGAACAAAGCATATTTTGACACCTTCTGCAGGACTGGAAGGCTCCTCTGGGAAACAATTGCATGAACTGAGTAACCTTTAGCTGGACAAACACAAATACTCCTTCACTTGAGAGGGCTCCAGCAGATCAGACATCACAAGTTTGGAATATTGTTTTCAGCAGACCTGTTCACCTTAATAAGGCCACTTTTACTGAGTAAATGTTGCAGATCAGAGGAAACATCTTGGCATACACTCAATAACAGATTATACATACATATCTAGATCTAAAACATCTTTAAAACACCAGGAGTACTCATATTGACTTCAGAGTCTTTTCTCTCTGAGCCTGCTTCAAGGAGTTCAAGAAATATCAATAAGTTCAAATTTCCTTGATATTTTTGAAGGGTTCGTGTCACAAAGTAAACTGAATTTTAACAGAGCCTCCATGTTTGACTGTTTTGTCATTATTTTTTTGTCTTTGTAAAATGAAATTAAAAACTGAGGTACATCTTTGATGCAGGAATGGCAATTCTACATTTCTCTGTCTTGTTCAGCACATTGCAAACAGGTAGTGTTTAGCACATAATGAGATAAGAAAAATATATGTTATTTCTCTTTTAACATGAAGTCTAATGGGGGATTTTAAAAATATATATATAAATATCAGTCCAGTTTTCATCAGGCCCATTTGGTTGTAGAAAGACAAGAAAGAATGTCTCAGGATTTTTTTTTTCAGTTCACACTGAGTTGTGAAGCTCTTAACAGACACCTTCTAAGGACAGGATTAAGATTCTCTGCTCCCATCTAAATTAGTAAGTGGATCACCTTTTTTATTCGCCTCTTGCTTAAGCCACTGTGGAGCAAAAGCTGCCCTCAAACAGCCGATGCAAAGGAAGGAGTTTTAGGGGGATTTCCAAGTGACAAGTACCGTTACTAATAAATTGTCTCAGAATGTAAAAATGTGACCCTCTCAGGTGGTTCAGCCACCGTGTTTGCAAACTGTGACCAAGTATCCAATTCCTGCCTTTTTTGCTTAGCACTTGCCATGGAACAATAGAGGGATATGACTTCTTGCTCCAGCTCTGATTGTGTAGAGCGTAATTAAGGACTTGGATGAGGATGAATGACAAGGAATGNGAAAAAAATGACCTCTTGTACCCGCTTCCATGATCCGTGTATGTAGTTAGCACAGACTCCCCTGCCAGGCTTTTCATCGCTGTGCTTTTAAAACCATTAGCTTGCTTTGTAGTCTTAGCAAGACATACATTTTTGAGCTATCATAAATGAAATCTTAGAAGATACCTTTCAACATATGCCAGGCACACTTAAAAAAGAAAAAGACCATTATGGTTCTTTATAGAAGGGGAAAAAAACCTCAGGGTGAATTGGTACAGACGTTTTGTGGAATATGGAAAGTTTGAAAGAAGTTAACATACAATAAAGGGACACAAGAAAACAGTTGTATTACATAGAGAGGAGAAAACCTGGATGGGCTATAGTTTCAATAGGATTCTTTCTCCCAGTAAATTAGATTTCATCTTCTATGGGAAGCCAGGTGAAGCCACTTTTTCTGCAACTAACTTGCTCTTGATATCCTTTTGCTTAATAAAAATTGGAATACATTACCAAATTGTTGTCTGGTATAATCGAGCTTTTATGTGCTGTCATAGGGGGAAACATATGTCTGGAAAGAACGTATATCTCAATTTGCTTAGCAAAAATTTTGTTTATGATTTTTCCAGTGAAAGTTTTATGTGGCATTTGGATAGCACTATGTGGAAGACATTCAGCTTCCCAACTCCCAGGTTTCCTCAGTATAGAGACGTGCCAAAGTTCTTAACGTGAATTTGGATTGCTGAGTCTAAACTTACATCAGACATAGAACTTTTATAGTTGTTCTGGTTTTTGACCGGGATATAGATGATCTGCTTCCTAGTACCTGTGTATTGGACTTGTGCTGGAAGCAGTGTTGGTAATTCAGGGTTGTTTATTGCTGAGCAGTGCTTGCACACAGTCAAGGCCTTTTCTGCTTCTCACCTCACCTCACCAGCAAGTAGGCTGAGAAGGCAAAAGAAGTTGGGAGGGGACACAGCAGGGACAGCTGATCCCATCTGACCTAAGGATATCCCAGACTGTATGGCATTGTGGTCAACATAAAAACATGGGGGAAGAAGAGATGGGTTAGGAGAGAAGCATTTGCACAGATGACTTTGTCTTCCCATGTCACCAACATGTGTGATGGGGCCCTGATTTCCTGGGGATGGCTGAACACTTGCCTGACAAGTGGTGAATAAATTCCTTGTTTTTCTTTGCTTGCATGTATGGCTTTTCATTTACCTATTGAACTATTTTTCTCTCAATCCATGAGTTGTTTTCTCACTTTTATTCTGATTTTCTCTCCCATCTGACCAGGAGGGAGTGAGCAAGTGGCTGTGTGGGACTGAGTTGCTGGATGGGGTTAAACCACAACAATGATTCACATTGACTGTGGAAAGGGGTTTTTGTTGTGCTAGACATGTTTTATTAAGACCTTGAAGCTGGTACATTTTGAGCTGGAAGTGAGAACTCTGCTGCACTCCCATACTGAATGATAAGGTTTACTGATTTCATTGAGAAACGAACAAGTAGATTTTGATGTTTAAATGCTACTTGTATTGACGAGTAGTAGAAATCAGGTTAATTGTACAATAAAGAGAAACATATATCCATATACCAGTGATTGATGTCTGGGGCACACAGAGTCCGACTGGGAAGGCTCCATGCTCTTTCATCTTCTGATAGTAAACAGCTTGGAAATATGGAGGAGTAAGGGCCCCTCATGGTAAAGATGCTTGTCTCTTAGAGCAATAAACAAGAAAAATCTGGTAAGAAAATAAGTAGTTGTTTTAACTGAAAGAGACACCAATAGTGGATTCAGTGAGACACACAAGCAAAGTCTTGAACAGGTTTATTTATGGAATAGTTGTATTGAATTATAGTGTGTATAATATTTTTGTGTAACTTTTCTGGGTTCATTTCCCCTTTGATATTTTTTTTACTTTTCATTTTTAGTCACGCACATTTACTGAGTGGGAGGAGAGGAAAAAAGAAAACCCAAACTTTCTTTTTTGTTACTGTTTTCTGCCTGTTTGGAATAGACACTACATTAAAGTCTTACTCTCCTTATGCTCTGTATTTGTATTTGATTTCCCATATCAGTTCCCTGGAATTAAATATGTTTTAAGAAGAACACTTTGGGCTTAGGATTCCTGACCTATGATCTCATCCAGACTGCCCTCTATATGGGATAAGTCCACAAAGGGAAGAAAAACTTTTCAGTGACAAGTGATGATAACTTTCACCTTCTCTTAGGCAGGAAAAGGGTCTTTCGGATACGTTTGCACTGGGGGAAGTTTCATCTCAATATAAGATATTTTTTTCAGAACAAATCAGAGAATAATCAATACCTGGAATGACCTCCCCACATATGTAGTATACCTCTTCTTAAAGAAGGTTTTCAAGATGAGACTGAACAGGATGATAGATGATCTTATGTGGGATTCCTTTAAAATGAAAGGCTGGACCAGATGATCCAGCCAAGGTCTCTTCCAACCTGGGATTTTCTATGTTTCTCTAATTCTCTAATTCTTTCTCTATTTATGATCTATTTGGTCAGTAAGGAAGACATTTCTATTACAATATTATTATCTTTCTCACTGACAATATCAGTTAATTCAATCGAAATCTTACTAGAAATGTTTGTTCCCACAATAACTGTGGGATTTTCTTATGACAGAATATAAAAATAATTGAGAGGTTGAAATAGATACTAGACTTATATATTCAAAAATTAAAATGTTTATGCTTTGGAAGTAAAAAAGAGATGTAAGAAAGAAACTGCCTACTTCATCAAACAATTTTAAACCACATATTCCAAGAGAGGAGTTATACTCCCTAGTTTAGAATATTGACAAACCTTAGAGTTATATAAGACAGTTCCTTATACTAAATGCATACATTAATTGTTGCACAGTAATGGAAATGTAAACAATTCTAGTGTTGGAAAATAAGGGGATTTTTAGGGTTATCAGTTTTGCTTAGCATGAGTGTAGATTAGCAACCATAAATAAGCTGTTAATACTCTAATTTGGCATTATGAGATGGTGCAGCCCAGGATGCTGTGAGGAGAGGGCTACAAGCAATATCACAGTCCTGGATTCAAGGAGAATAGACTTTGGCATCTTCAAGGATCTGCCTGGAATAATCTCTTGAGACACACTTTGCAGAGAAGGGTCCAGAAAAGATGATTGATATTCAAGGATCACCTGTGACAAGCCCAAGAAAGAACCAGCCTGAGCACCAGGGATTTAAACTGAGATGGCCTGCACAGATGTGACCTTCGGAAGTCCCAGGTCCCTGAGCCACATGGAAAGTCTGGAGCAAGGAAGACTTAAGATCAGTGGAAGAGTACAAGGTTAAGGAAGCACTAAAGGAAACTTGACACACATAAGTCCATGGCCCTGATGATGCTCACCTACAAGTGCTAAGAGAGGAGGCAAATGGCTTTGAGAGACTACTCTTGATTATGTTTGAAATATTGTGGCAATCAAGAGAGGCTCCTGATGACTTAAAAGAGAAAACATGCCTCCTTGACCTAAGGAATTCAAGAAGGATAACCCAAGGAACTACAGGTCGGTCAGCTTCACCTCAGTTCCTATAAAGATGATGGAGCAACTACGACTGGAAACCATTTCCAGGCATGAAGACTAAGAAGGTGACCAGGAGCAGCTAGCATGAAATTACAGAGGAGAAATCATGTTTAACCAGCCTAGTGGCCTCAACAATGAGATGAATGGCATAGTGGATGAGGAAGAGCAATGAAAGTAGGTTTTTTCCAATTTTTGATAATTTTTTTATTTTTTTTTTTTGGCTATCTCCCATAACTTTTTCACAGACAAGATACTTGAGTATGGTTTGCATAAGTGGACACTGAGGTGGACTGAAAACTGGTTGAACGGACAGGCTCAACGTGTTGTCAGAAACTCCAGCCAGTGGCCAGTCACAAGTGGTGTAACTGAGTATTGATATGAGAGCCAGTATTGTTAACCTGATAACTATTCTCTAAGGAGAAGGATGATGAGACCAAGTGTACCCTCAACAAGTTTGCAGATGATATGAAACTTGAAGGAGTTGCTCATATGCCAAATCTGTGCTACCATTCAAGGGTAACTCCACTTGGTGGAGTAATGGGTTGACAGAAATCTTCTGAAATTCAACAAAGGAAAATACCAAGTCCTGCCTGTGGGAAGAGTAATTCCATATACTGGTACGCACTGGGCACCAACTATGTGCAAAGCAGCTTTGCAGAGGAGGAAACCTGGTAATTCTGGCATGGAGCAAACTAAACATGAGCCAGCATGGAGTCCTTATAGCAAAAAAGACCAGAAGCCTCCAGGGATGCTCTAGGCAAAACATTGCCCACAGAACCATAGGAATTATTTTCCCTTCTACTCAACACTGGTAAGATCAATCAGGAATGCTGAGTCCGTTGCTGGCTTCTCTGGTACAAATAAAATACTCATTTACTGGAGAAAAAACAATGAAGGGCTACAAAGATGATTAAGGGGCTGGGCTATCTGTCATTCAAAGATGTTGAAAGAGCTGGAGTTGCTCAGCTTGGAGGAGGAAAGACTCAGGGTGACCTCAGCAGTGTGTATGAATACCCGATGGTGGGAGTCAAGAAGACAGAGCCAGATTCCTCTTGGTGTTGGTTGCTGATGGTACAAAAGGCCATTGGCGTTAATTGAAACACAGAAAATTCCATATGAACATTAGGAAGCATCTTTTTACTGTAAAATTTGAGGAACTTTGGAGCTGGTTGCCTCAGAGAAATTGTAAATTCTCAGTGCATGAAGATATTCAAGCCTCAACTATACATAGCCATGGACAACCTGCTATCTTTGACCATGACTGAGCAGAAGGCTATCCTAAATGATCTCCAGAGGTGCCTTCCCAACTTGATGGCTCTGTGATAACTGATAATCACACAGTTAACATGGTTTAGTGAGAGACTGACTGAAAAACTTCAATTTACTTGCATTGTGACATTTACTGCTTACAAGGTGGTGATAGGCAATCCAGCCTCTTAATGAATCATGCATTCATGGTAAGCAGGCAAATAAGAGCACCTGGTTTACACACTGCATGTGTCAGAGCTGAGCTTGCTGAACTTGCTCAATGAAGTGCATATAAAATTTTTCTTATAAAAACAACTTAAAACAGCCTGAAGGAAAAAAAAAGTCTATTTTATTTAACTACAGACCTGTGAAATATGAAAGAACATCTTTAAGTACTCTAGAGTGATTTTTTGGAAACTAGAAATGTGAAAAAGCCCAGCTCATTATTGTGCTTAACAGTGCTTAAGTGTAAATATGTGTTCAAATCTTGTTTTATTTCATTTTCACATGGTACTTAAATGCACATGTAACCATACAATTAAATGCTTTGCTGAAAAACTGCCTCTGATATTTCTGAGACACCACGTAGTCCAAGATGCTGAATAATGCTATAGTTTGCAAATGTGCTTGTAAATGTAGCTATTTGTTTGTAAATATAGCTATCTGCTACACTTAATGTCACTAATTTAAAATGCTCATTGCAAAAAAATCTTAATCCGTATTTGAGTGTATTTTAAAATTTACTGCTCTAAGATTCACAGTTTTCTCTATGACCCTTAACAAAACTGTAATATCCCACTTTGCATTTTGCATGGACGTTATTTCAGAAAAAAAAAAGTTAAGAAGGGAACATGTTTCATTTTCTAGGACATAGAAGTGGTGTTACCTGCTAGGAAAGTAAGATAATGCATGAGGCGGTATGAAAATAAGAAAATAACACTAAAAGTTTCATGGGAAGAACAGTCTATAATTATTTTTTTTCATCTTTTTAGCCTAGCTTTAATAAACATAGTGTTTTTAAGGAAAAGGCAATTTGTTGATTTGACCCCTTTGAATTTTTCAGTAGAAATGAAAAACCTATAATATTTTTCCAGCAATTAATAAAAAAAAGGAAAGAAAAAAAAACACCACAAAAGCAAAACCAAACCCCAAAACTCAGAATTGTTCACTGAAACTTCATTTATTAAAAGTGAAAAATACAAAAAGCTGGGGTTTAACTAATTTGTTTGGTTGGTTTTTTGCTTTTTTATTTTATTCTGTTGTGGTTTGAAATTCCATAGGTTTTAAATGGCATTGCCTGTCACTGACTACTTTATGTGCATTTTGAACCCATCTTTGTAGATAATGAAGTTCCTTTTGAAAATGGCACTAAAATCATGTATAGCTTAACAGAGGCCAGGTGTCAGTACCGGTGTCAGTTCCGATTCCAGCTGAATATTCTTCCATAGACATATGATGATTTGGGCAGGTGACCTGGGTGCAGTTCGCACCTTCACCACCGTTGTTTGTCTAGTGGTTGTTTTCTTCAGGGTCCTTGAGCAAAACAATAGGACTGACCTGGACTCTCTATTACTGTCAGATTTCCTTTAAATAAAAAGAGATTTTGTGTAGCACACAACCTCCCCTAACAACTCAGCAACATCATATGTAATTCCCTGCTCTGTTCTCTCTCCAGGAGTGCTAATTACATGTTCAATAATTAGGCTATAAATATCCATCCAGTCTATGAGAATTAAACACCCTTGTGGATCTGAAGCTAAACTAATTGTGTCTGACACATCTTTTTCTTTTTTTTTTCTTTGATTATCTTATACAGTAAGGCACAGTTGATGCCTGAGATATGTGGATATTTCGTAGCAGTACAATGAGGATCTGAGTGAGAAGGACGCAAGTGTGTTTATCTTAACTAAGAAAACCTCAGGAATTTCATCACATCTGCAATGGAAGGCTGTTACTGTATCTTCAGTCTCTCTGACTTTTCGTTTTACCCTTACACTCCTTTTTAATTAAACTTGTACTTTCCGGACTCTGTCATGAATTTTCCCAGTGACATCAATGGCAACAACATCACGCCCTCAATGTCAAGCTCTTTAATGTTCTTAAAATATTTAAATCCAGAGGATCTTAACATAATGGAAAGATGTTTTCAGGTATATTTTAAGACTGGATTTCTCATTTGAAACTAATCCAACCTGTCACCTGCAATATTTGCTGAAGTGGCCCATCTTTAAAGCATTTCTGTGTATTTTTCAAGCCTGCTAAGTACTGTTTGGGGTAATTATTAGCCTAGACTTGATGGAAAAGAAACCTTCTGCAGGAACACGAAAAATCTGTGTATTCTGAGTAAACATAATTGTGCTCCTGTAGTTATGCTGGTGAACAGAAAAAAAACTATTGAACTATGTTTTATCATAAAAATTATTCATTTAAATGGGTTGTTTCCATTGTGCACAGGTGGTAAACTTATCTCACATGTTTTTTATATAAAAGCCTGAAATAAGTGAACACTGGCAAACAGGATCTAATGGTGTCATTAAAGTGATTGTAAACATGCCTCTTGTGGCAGATGTGTGCTTTCCTTCTGTTGATACACATTCGGATTGTTGGTCAGGATCAAACAAATGCAGACTTTTAGCATGTCAAAAAAAGTCTGTACTCTAACAGGTTCTGTTTGGAAAGAAATCTGTTTCCTTGAGGCCAGAATAGCTATAAAATAACCAGACTGCCTGATCAGATCCAATGTCTACTCCTATTTTCTTTGATTAGAGCTGTATTCCCTGTATTCTTTGCCGTCTATGGTTTCAGCTGAACAAGAGATTATGTGTTGCATCATTCTGGTTTGGGGAAACATTTCAACAGGGTAATAAATGTAGAGAAATATATATTAAAAAAAAAACCTCAGGGCCAGGAAGTCATCGTCTTATTCTTCTCACTAAAAAAGGTTGCCCTTTGCTTAACTACAATTGCCAGCTTTCCAGTGATTACTTACTCTACTACACAAGGTGACACAGACATGGCTGCTGTTATCCACCAGAGGACAGGATGAATTTAAACACATTTCCTCAGAGCCAAATTCTCCAGCCTAAACTAAAAGTTGATGGACAGCTGGGAATTCAGCACAACCATGTGCTTCCCTTCTGCTTGGAGCAGCTACTTGCAGAGAAAACTGTAGCTCTGCAGTTGCTCAACCCGTCCTCAAGCAAAGAGTCCTCTGGAGTCTGGAGTAAGGGAAAAGAAGCCAGAGGATTTACAACCATCTGTCTGTACCCTCCCCTTGGGAAAATGTCTGTGCAGTAGTTATGTGTCCCAGAGGAGGGATTCATTCTCAGCATTTTTTTTCAGGCAACATCTTCTACAAGAAAGGATTGATTTTGCCATCCAGGCTTTAAACTTCTGTTTAACCAGAATAATCCTCAGAATCCTTAAATGTTCCCAGTGTCACTTGTACTAAATCTTAGCTTTTAGGCTTTATGATTTTAAAATTATATAGCTGCCTTTAGTTAGCCAAAATACATTGCTATATCCCAATCTACCTCTTACACATTGGCTAGCTGCCCTCTTCCTTACTCAAGTGCAAAAGAAAGTCCAATCTTCATTTTGTGTGTCTGTAGCTCTACAGGCAGTGATGGTACTATGCCAACACATCAGCAGAGACAGCTGGTTTACAGACAGCTACAATCATATGTCTTGGAAGTTAAGCACTTCTGTCTTGGGAATGTACTGGATTTTAGATTTGGGGCCTGAATCTCTTGTCATCATCATCAGTGGAAGTCCAGCACAGCTTTGGAATTACGTAGGTGTAATGCTGATGCATAAGACAGCAATATCCATTCCTACAGCACAATGCATCTTTACAAATGGTAAAAGACATACAATGACCCTTTCTTTTTAAAATACAAAAGACTCTTTACGTAAAAGTACATCAAAGTCTTGGACTTCTTGACTTCATTCTGTGTTGTTGAGCTGCCTGAATATAGTTTGCCTGTGGTGTTATTAGATTACTGTAGTTGGACTTGAGACTTGATACCCAAGCAACCAGTATCAGCACAATATCTCGATCCAACTTGTTTAGCTAATGAAAGCACCCCCCACTCTCTCTTAAACAGATGAAGCAGAGAAGGTTACATAAGGAAAGCTTTCTTAGCTCAACATGAACTTCAGTTCCTGAATAAAATCCTTTATCTGAGCTCACATGCAGTCCAGATCAAGAATAATGTCAGTGGAAGTATTTTGTACAGAAGTTGATCTGAATGCAAAAGCAACCCTTTTTTAGCAATTCTCTCTTCCTTACTTTCAAAAAAAACCCCAGATCCTGCCTGAGTTAAAAATTTTTATGCACAAATTTAGAATGAAAACATTTACCATTACTTGTGGCTTTTGTGTTTCACTGTTTACAACCAAAATTTCCAAAGAAAAAATGTGGTACACTTCTATATTTGGTAAATATTTCTGGTGGAGATAGAGTTAATAAGGCTGTCCATACACCTTGGTGTCCAAATAGCCTCCTTGATTGATGATGCAGAGAGCCAACCTTCACCGTGGGTCAGTGCCCAGCACAACCCTGCACGAAGGCACATTGCAGAGTTCGTTGTGTAGGTGGAGACAGTTTCTACTTCACAGCATTCTGACACATTAGATCTCTCCAGGAACAAGCTGAGGATTTATCATAATGGAAGTAAAAGTAGGTAATTTTTATTAATCTCAACTTGGTTTTAACCTATTTTTTAGGAAAAGTAATCTTTGATTTAAATATTTGAAGCTCTACCTGTCATAATGCTAAGCCATTTAAAGGTAATTTTCTGTATGTTAACTCTCTCTCAAGCTATTGAGTCTTATTTTCATTTTGTGCACAGTGCAGCATAACTTTTTAAAAAAGTACATGTCATTCTGAGAAAAACATAGCTAGAGGTACTCAGACTAACTACTTTACCCCATTTATTTGAACAATGCCTCTTTGATTAACAGAGTACTTTTGACTCCCAGTTGCCAGCTAATTTCATCATGACTGCTTTCTAAGTAGTAGTACCAATAGCTTACCTGCATAGGGAGGGCTGTTGGCAGCAGCTGGATGACCAGGCAGGTTGCATTCCAGATTTCTTGTTTGAGCTGGGCTATGTCCTTCACAAACACTGACCCGGTGCGAAGCAGTGTCCTGTCACTACCATGCCTGCTGCAATTGCTTTCAGAATTTCCTGTTTCAGCCAGGTTATGTCCTTCACTAGCATTGACCCAGCACAGTGTGTGGTGTCCTGTCACGTGGAGCTCTGAAGCCAGGAGGGATCTTCAGTCTGGAGCACTAGCACAGTCACTATCCTTGTAGTATATTCCAGGAGCAGGAAAAAGGTATTTGATGTAGTTACTGTCCACATGAATGGTCTACCACATAGGCTACTAAGGTTGGATTGTTTCTTCAACAGGGAAGCTGGGGCATAGTTGAGCTTCATTTCTGCTCATTCGCTAGTAATGTCATTGATATTAGATTTCTCCTAGTCCTCCAGACCCTGTGTGACAGACAGCACAGCAGGCAGAAGGGATACAGGGTCCTCTCCTCTTCTCCAGAATAGATCATAGCTTACCAACCTCTTCTCTGAGAAACACATTTCAGACTTCCGGATAAGGAAGGATTGCATCCAACTTTCCCCAGTGCAAATCAGAGTTGTAGCCATGAGGTTGTTATGGAAAAAAACCCAGCCTCTATCTTCTCACGCTCAGCTCTGTGCTGCTCATGGTGTATTCATGGTGCTCAGGCTCCTGTGTATGTGTTCACAGGTTGGGTAGCCATACCTAATCTCTGAATCCCAGACAGCCTTGCATGGGAGACAGATAGTTGTCTATACATGTAGCTCAGATTAGAGATGCTGTTTCTGGTAATTCATATGGTAATAGTATTTTAAAACTGTTGCTTGGGTTTTGTTTTGTTTTGTTTTTTTTTTCCCTGACAGTGACAGCAAAAAGAAGTTACATTTTAAACACTATCCACTGAAGAATTTTCATTTCATGCATTATTTATCATTTCATTTTTTTAAATTTTATGCAATTTTTAAAAGCATTTAAGAAACAGTTCTAGGTATTAAAATGGTTTTGCAAATTTTGATAGTTGCCACTTCTGGTCTTCTTTTTCTTTTTTTTTTTTTCTTTTTAAACAATGGCAGGCAAGGAAGAAACTCCCATTTCTAATGAAACCATTAAAAATTATTTCAACTTTTTTTTAAATTGCCGTGCACTTGTATCAAGGCAACAAATAATAGTATTTTCTCTCAGTTATTTTTCATGGAAAAAGTGCCAAGATGTGCACTTCTGTGAATAAAACCGGTTTTGTTTTTTTTAAGAGATGGCACAAAATTGAACAAAATTTTCTTTTTAAAAGAATAAGAAATCTGTCACTTATTAGTCCAGGATTATCATAATAGTGAATATTCAACACATACATTTTGAAGTAGATATTCCTCATACAAGTAGCACCATTCTGCTGCTGTACAATTTTATGTATTTATTCTATGTATTTCATTATTTTAAATAAATGAAGAATAATATGTCAAGGGTCTACTGTTTGTTTCAAATTTAGGTAGCATTGGTTGGGGGGGGGTTGTTTAGTTTTTAAGTTTTGGGTTGGTTTTGTTGTCATGATTTTTTTAAGGAAGAAACTGTTGACTTGCTGCAGTCTTTGAATTTCTTTCTGGTTCTTCAATAGAGCACTTGTTTCTCGCATGTGCCAAAAAAAAGACTCTTGGAATAGCTCTGCAGGGACTCATTTAAAATTACTTTTATCACAAAATTAGTTTTCTGGATGCATGCTATTTTCTTACTTTTTGTCTGGCCCAACAAATGATTACAATGTAATATTGATTGCAATGTTATCTTTTTTACTAGTGTTGTTTGAAATGGATTAACTTCTACATAATTTGTGAAAGTGAAAAGAGGAACAATAATATATTAGACTTTAAAAACACTGTCCTTCAACTGGCTATGGTCAACAGTGATGTGCTAATATGGGTAAAGAATAAGTGATTCAAAAAAGCAGAGTTTCTCATCATGGTCACTGATGTTGAAAATCCTTCATGTATCTTGAGATGAGTCTGTTTGGTTTGGGAGTTTTTTGTTGCTTTGGTTGGTTGATTGGTTGGTGGTTGTTACTGTTTCAGGGTTTTTTGTTTCATTTTATTTTTTTCCTTTTTTTTCTTTCCTGGGAAGAAAAGAAAATGTGGTAGGTAATCTTTTTTGGGGGTTGTTTTTTTTTTTTTTCCTTTTTTCCTTTTCCCCATTACTCTTGTGTATGAAGGCAGTAACTTTTTCTGGACCTCTGAAACAATAGGACTAAGCCTAATGCCTTGGGATATGTTTAAAATTTATCTAGTATTGCAAAATCTCACCATTGGACATCTGAGTCAGTTACTTACTGTCTGATAATGACCTGTACTTTACAATTGGCATGCAAGAAATGAAAATCATGTTGTCACCAACCTAGGCTGTAAAATTACATTCCTAGTTGAAGGTAATTTAAAGAAAGAGTAGCATATGATACAATAGGATATACTTTCAAAATAAATCATAGGTCTAAGGTACTTTCCTTTCAGACAAAAATGGTTCATATCCATACCTAGATTTATTCATATCCGTGGAAATTTTTAGATAAAATGTAATTTTCCTCCAGAATTAGACAGAGTTCCTTGCAGAAAAAGCATGTGGCCTGACAAGCATTAGTAGTCATAGTCAGTAAATATTGGCAGTAGAGTAACAGGAAAGTCTCAGTAAGAAGTGAGGTCAGAGCTGGGTGCTCTGCTCTGCAAACATCTGAAGGCACAGAGGACTTGCTGTCAGACAGTGGTAAATAAATGAAAGGTCATTATGTTCATGTATAAAGTGGACGACTTTTTATTTTTTTAATCAGGGGGGCTGAACCTACTTAACCTTTAAGCCTTATGTCATCCTCTGTTTCTTCTAAATGTTTCTGCCTCTTCACCTTATACTACGACTACAGTTCTCAAGTTCACATACATCAGGAAAAAAAAGCAAAAGGAAGATAAAAAAAGAAGCATAGTCTCTTCACAGGCAAAAGAGGATCTTTGCAATTTATGAACTGTGGTTCTTCATATTTCTGCTAACATACAGAGAAATTTAAATTGTTTTAGCTAGGTTTTAATACAGGCAACTCCTCTAACCCTATGAAAAAGCAAGGGTCCTCTTTTTTTGGATATTCCCTGTTGGTGGGCTCTGTGGTGTATAGAGTGGGAACAGATGCAACACAAGCTCTTAATATTATTGTAGAAAAGGCACAGTGGATTGAGATATTATGCTGAAAAAGGACACTTGGTACCATGAGAAAAACGCAAAGGATTTATTCATTCACAGTGACTTCGCCCTACACACACCCTATGTAATGCCCTGTAATTTCCTCTCTCCTGCCTCCTCCCAAATTATGAGCAGAAACATCTAATAAACTGTCTTGCTAAGACCTACTGCATAACCAAGACATATGGATGACAGAGAAACAGCATTAAGAAGAATATTCTGCATTGATGCTTAGTATGAGGACTTGACTTTTCAGATGGAATGACCTCAGCCTCATTCCTCAAGGCTTCCCTTCTTTACAGTCCAAGCACTTGAGTCAAAATTGCCAGGACTTAAATGCCAAACTAATCTAATTTAATACTTTTAGCAATAGCTTGAGTCATGCTCTGAATGCTCTGCCTTGCTTCATTTAATTAAAAAAACAACACAAGGCAAAAATAATACAAAAGTAAGGCTGCCAAAGCTCTGTAGTCTGTTTGTTATCCAAGTGGGATTTGTTTACCAGCTTTATTCTATATATAGAGAACAGTTATTCTTTTCTTGCAAACTCATTTCTAATATCATCTCACCCAAGCTAAAGTCTATGAACTCTGCATTTTTCCCAACCAAAGAAGGCAAATGTAGTTAAAAAATAGATCACTTTTTAAACCAAATACTTTATTCATTAAATGAGTCCTATAGTAATCTTAACACACCAGCACAGCAATACAAAACCTTAGTATTGATATGCCTATTTGCATGGAAGAATTAACAGAAGAACAGCAAGACAAAAACATAGCCAAGTAGTCTAGTAGTTTGGGGGTTGTTTTAGACTTTACTCTTCTCCAAGCATTGAGTAGATCAGAACTCCAGTAAAATTGTTGTTAATCTCCTTTGTTAAGTGAGATTCCCATCCACTTAGTCTTTTTTTTTTCTTATCCCTCATTGTACAGGTCAACATACCATTACCTAGGAGAGGGCAAGGAGAAATTTCCCACTGAAAGTTTCTTTTATGATTATCTATCAGGTAGCTTCATGCACTTGTTTCCAAATACCCATCCCTGCCAATGTCCCATACTAGATGTTGATTTAGAGCAGCATGCTAACATTTGTCCCTATGTAAAGAACATATAATTTTAAAAAAGATTTTGCATTTGAATGTGCACATACATGCACGCTTGTAGTGTAGACATAGGTTTTATATGTCTCCTTGGTGTAAACTTTTGAAAGAAAAATTCTTATAGACATTAATTTATCTTATTTCCAGTGTCATCAAATTACGCTAAGGGAGCGTGAGCATTTTCTGCACAAATATTGGAATTCATCTGAACTAACATTAAATGCTTACAATGTGGATACACGTGTATTCACCACTATAGAATAACAAAAATCCCTATTTCTAGAGAGCAATAAATCTGACCTATTTTAAATAATTTATTTATCAAAAGATGACTCATACCTTACAAGTTTCTACTCCTTCCTTTTGACCATAACTGAACGTAAAGATGACTAGCTCAAAAATATATTATAAGAGGAATCTCAGCCAATCATGTCTGTAGTCTAGATAAAGATCTCACAAGACCATGTTGACTGCAGAACTGTCTACACCTAACCTACAGCTTACTAAAAACTGGAGGCATATTTTGATAGCCAAAAAGATGTAATTCCACATGAACAAATGCCAGCACAAAGTGAGAACTGAGTTGCACTACTTTCAGCAATGGCATCAGCATCTGCCACCTCTGCAGTGGGCCGTGCGTGCCTCTCTTAGTGGAGCTGCAGGAGTTCACTGGCCAAACAGCTGTTCTCCATCTTCTCCAGGGAAAAGGCAGAAGGCCAGATATTTTTCTGCACATACTCTGAAGTAGCTTTACCACTGCTATTGGTATACATTCCATAATTTCATTTAAACAATTTGTTCTTGCAAAGGAACCTGCAGCCAGATCATGTGCAAGACAATATCATTGTTTGCCATTTACCAAAATAAGGAATGAACCTGGATGTCCTCATGCTTCAGAAAAACAATTATATAGATCCACACAAGAACATTATGGCAAACTTAAATTCTGTTATGAGTAATATCACGATATGTCTAAAAGTCCTCAACTTTGGCAAAAAAAAAAAATGGATCTGATAATAAAGTTTAATTTTTAGGGTCATCTCTTTCTAAAAACAAGACCACAGTTTAGACTAGCCATGATTGCTGAAGCTTTATTTTCACTACAGAAGGAAAAGGAATCTCAAGTCCAGTAAAACTCAGGATAGATGACAATGTTTAATTTTCACCACCCGCAGATGCTTCCTGAATTAAATAACATGTCTGAAATCTATTTTCATCTTTGTACAACCTTGTCTGGCCCATTGGTAAATTAACTTTGACTCAGCTCCTAAAATCCAAAAAACAGACACAGATAAAAACATTTCTTCTTTTTCTATGTTTAAATTATTGACTAGGGAAGCCACAAAGCAGAGGCAGGTAAGTTAGAGGGCAGCCAGATGCTAAATGTAATTGCATGTGAAATATTAGAAAATACTACATAAACATGGCATGGACTTCTGCATGTCTAGTTTCAGTTCCACTGAGGTTTTGTCTGGGCTCCAAATATACATTCACTGCACTGCTTAAGTCCATCTACTGAGCCACAGGTCACAGGAATAATCAGCATTATTGTTAAAGTCTTTTTTTGGACTTTTTATAGCAAATAACATTGTAACCAACTGAAAAAAAAAAAGAAGAAATAGGTATGAGTTTCTAAGGAACTTGACTAAATGACTGGTCAGGAAAAAATTCTATTTGAGGAAATTTTCAAAATAAGAACACAATCTAAAATCATTAGCACTGGATCTGCTGCTACCTCGCAAACTGTAATGCCTAAATCATGAACCCCAAGGACTGTTCTGCAGTTCTAGGGGCCATTCATCCTCTATGAACAAGAATATAAGGGATGGAAACTTTTCTAAAAGCTGAAGTTAAAAAAAAAAAAAAGAAAAGAAAAAGAAAAAAAAGAATTCATTACTTTTTCCACCAGTCTGGCCAAACCTCTGCTCACCAAGAACCTATAGCATAAACATCAAAACCAGCTTTTCCAGACAGGCTCATAAACAATTACAGCTCCTAACTAGACATTGATCTCACTTGCCATATCACTGCACCACTTTACTATTCCAAACTATTGTCAAGTGCAGCATGTTTTACTTTTACTGCCATATTACTCTGTGATTGCAATGTGCTGATGTTATTTGAGCTATTACAGTTGGTGGATGGAGATCAAAACTCTGACCTCTGAGTCAAATGACCATCCATGAATAACGCAAGTAGCTACTGCTTTTGTTTCTAAGTATTACTCCTCATTTTTGGCTTTCCTGTATTTCTAAAGACTCAACATGCCTTTCATCTAGAGGCAGGTAAACTCCTTTACAAATTCCACTCAGACAAAAAGATTTTTTTTATTTATTGCCATAAAAATGCTTTGCCAGTGAGATTTCCTGTTCTTGTGATTTTTCCCTGAAACATGGAGTACATGCCAATATTTTAGAAATGGGTCTTGGATTGCCAATAAAATGAAATCTCAATAATTCTTAACTATCCCCTAAATATTTGAGGGAAAACTAATAAATATCTAGGAATGTCAAACCCTTGGCAACAGAAGCCTGTTAATCTAGAACAGTTTTTAAAGAATGCAAATGCTAGAAAACCTGTCATCTCTCTCTAGCTATCCAACTGTCATCAACCTGTGCTAATATATTCTCCCTTTTTCAATTTTGAATACAGTTCATTGCCTGCTCAATTCTGACCACGGGGTGTGTGTGGGGGGGGGGGGGGTGGAGGGTGTACAACAATAACAACCACAACAACAACTGCCACCCACCACATTCTTCCACTCTTCTCATTTCAGAGCTTGCATTGATATCTTCCAGTTATTAATAAGTACACTGTCCCTAAAGGAGAAGCAGAAACTATGCCATCATACCAATTCGTCTTATAGATTTTCTCTCAGGGTATACTCAAAGTTTCTTTCTTTTTTTCTACCCTTAAGACACTTTTCACCTTGAATTCACCTTTAGTCCCTGACCTGGCATTTCCAGTCATCATCTGCATTCTGCACCCTAGTAGGTGACATGAAAATCTTTAAGAAAAATGTGTAGAACAATTGTCCTTTCAGTGTTAATCTGCTTTTAATGGGGTATTTGCTCTTAGCAGTCTGGAACAGTTTGGATGTCCTTTTAATTTAATGCATCTGGAGAAACGGCAGAAACTTAATTCATTTGCTTTGTAAATGGATAAAGCATACCTTGCTCATCTTCTATGTATGTGAATTGAAGTAGTCTTTATTCATTTCAATCCAGCGTTCTGGTAATTCCTAAGTTCTGAAATGTATTTAACTGTTTGAATAATGCTATTATCTCCCCAGTTTCTAAAGTTCCTTTACTCATTCCAAAAGTTCCATTTTTGTCCACTGCCATGGAGCAGGATTTTTCTTGGGCATTCTCTGAAATGGACCTTGATTTTAACCAAAGTCTCATGACATATTTTTATTTTTTTAATTTATGTTAACATTTAATTGCAATCCAATTAACTTTGTTTTAGTTGTCATTAGCTTTCTGGCTCTTATCTGCATTTTTCTTGGCTCAGCTCAACAAAGTGTGATCAACTGTCACAGGATAGACTACTGCACAGAGATAACCTGTTTTGTAGGAGCAGAATAGTTTCTAAGTGTCTTAGTTAAGGGCTTACTAATTCAGTTGTTCAGTGCTCTGAAATTCCCAAACATTCACAGGAGTTTATAAATAGCTAAAGAATCTTATGCTAAAATAAGTAAAAATAACTCTTTTATTTAGCATGTGACTAGGTATTTACAGGCTAAATCAGAATGTCAAGTGACTTCTGAGTTGGTGACACCCCAGATAATCAGCACTTGCCAATACATGACTAATGATCCAGTACAAACTGTGCTTGTCTAATTTTTCAGCTGTATAGTGTTTTTCCACATTAAATTTTTTTCTAAACTTTTTTTTTTATTATTTGAACTTCTCTGGGCAAGCAGCTGTGCATAGCAGGATGCTGACTTGGTTCTGCTGGAGTGATTTATAAAGGTATCGTACAAAGGCACATATCTCAGGACCCTTATTCAATTTTTACACGATTTGTCTCAGACAGATTCTTATTATAGGGGCTGCATACTGTTAAAATATTTGGCTGAAAGCATACCCATTAATTGAATTTTAAGTTACTCCTTCATGCAAAACCTATCCCTAGTTACCCTAAAGGTATTTAAATACTTCTAAACATGAATAGTTCTATTGGTTGCTATTTTATCTCTCTGACTCCACTGTACTCCTGTTTTTAAGCAATGCATTTTGGTGAACATTTCTTAAGTCAGATGCCTGTTAAATACATTCCTGATGTATAGCCTAGTTCTGTCCTCATTGCATGACTTGTGTAATACTTTTTGGTTTTAATCCATAGCAATTCTTTTACTTTAACTGCCAACATGTATGTTGATTAATTATTATTTAATAACAATCAATTTTTATCTCAACTTCACAATAAAAGTTATTAGTGTCACCATTCTGGGTTCATTTTCAAAGACATGTTGCACTAAACTGATCTGCTTCACTAACAGCACAGAGGCTGTTATCCTTAAGTGTCCCCTTTTGGAGTTGTGGTTTCACAGAACTCTAAAAAAAAGATTGGTTTGGAAAATGACAAGATGAGAAACAAACTAGAAAAAAAAAAGATAAAAAGGAAAGAACAGGCCATGGATTTCATATTTATAAATAAAGTCTCCCTTTAACCACTACCTTGTGAAAAGTGTTGCATTTACATTCTTTACTTCCAGTGTACAGGCCATTTTAGAATAAGCAGCAAAGCCAAGTGCTTTGTGCTGCTAACATGATTTCCATGAAACTAAAGGTCTTGAAAGCACATAGGTATGGGCTTATATATCCATGTTTTATGCCCAAATGGAGGTGTTTAGCTCTTGAAAACACTTTAGATGTCCTGATGCCATGTTCCCAGGATGCAAAGTTAGGATCTGTGGAGCAAGACTACGTGCTCAAGGAACAGACATACTTCAGGCTTTGCAGGGGACAGCCTTCACAGTTTTGCTGTCCTATTGCCCAGTACACTGTGCATTGTCAGCTGCCAAAATATCTCCTTTGACTGAGGCAAACTTGGGAGTCCATCTGTGAAGTCTCTTTCCAGGACCAGGTGTCTACATTTAGATACTGTCACACTCATGACTGAAGAAAAATTTGGTATTTTTCCTTTTAGTGTGGGTCAGGTGGATCAGGAACTCACATTAACTTTTTAACCAGCATTCATTTTATTAATGTCTGAATATATTGTGGGATGATAGGGCAGCAATCTGAGGTTTGTTTTTGTTTTTTTTTTTCCTTTATAACTTTAAATGCAAAATACCTTAAAAAATAAGTGGCTACTTCCTGGAAACTGTTTTGATCACTGCCTTTAAAAAGACTAGTTTTGGGGGTTTTTTTCAGTCACAGGTAAAAAATAATTTAAAAATTAGGAAATAAAACCAAAGGCTGAATGGATTTTCCTCTAACTTAATAAATAAAGGGCTATATAACTCCTGTTTTCTTTCATTGCTGAAACTATCTCCCCAGGAATTTTGGAAAAAAGCAGTTTACCAAAAGATATATTTTATAAAGATATAAGACTTCATTAAAATTTCTAGATTTTTCTTGAATATTTCCACTGTATTCTTGGGTTTAATTTTCTTTGGAATAATTTTAACCATTTGAAACAGTCCTTTCCAAGCTGGCAAAAATATCAGTAAGAAAGATAAAAAAAGTATATAGACATTTCATTGAAATGAAAGGCACTTTCCATCTTCCCAAACCTGTCTGTCAACACAGAAGAAATATGCAAAAAATGTGAGACAAACAAGCCATATGTTTTGCTTTTCATGCATCTGGCAAAAATGTGATTTCTTTCGCCATGTTTCTCCTGTGATGAGAATTTATTTAACAAAACTGACATCACATATTTCCTCTCGTTTCTTTCTGAGTTCTCCTGTTTGCCTAAATCTGCTTTTCCACAATTAAGTGTCCTCCTCTATTTTCTCTTAGGTCACCAGCAAATCTCACTGGTCCATGACATTAGCAAAATTGCAGGAGAGTCTTTAATCCAGTGGAAGATGTAACTTGATCCAAGGACTGAAATAGTAGGAAAAGCAGTATAATAGGGGTTTATTAATAACTTAGGTATTGCTCTTCAGCATGTTGAGCCTTTTAGGATATCTTGCTGAAAGATATGTACCGGCTCAATCAAAAATTATGTGCCCACTGCAAAACTATTTACTAAATTCTTCAGTTTATGATGTGAGAGTTTAAAATGGTCTCTACTGTTCTTGGAATATAATAAAATGCAAAACGTCCAAAAATCTTTCCGAAAAATTGGATCATCTTTGATTGCTTTTTGCTAGAGTCTTTTTCCTATCTGGAATATAGGAATCACTTTTTTTTAATTACATACTACAATAGCAACTCATTTATTCCCTCATTTGTTTCTTCTTCCATACTTGTGGCATCACATTAATTTCCTCTTTTTCCCTGAGCTTTACACGCTAAGTGTGACTCTATATGGAATATATGGAATATTCCCTGGGTCAGTTGGGGTCAGCTGTCCTGGCTGTGTCCTCTCCCAGCTCCTTCTGCACTCCCAACCTATTTGCTGGCAGGGTGAGGTGAGAAGCAGAAACGGCCTCGACTGTGAGTAAGCACAGCTCAGCAATTAAAAAAAAAATACATTCCTGAGTTATTAACACTGTTTCTTGCACAAATCCAAAACATAGTCTCACATAATTAAATTGGTGGTAAAAAAAAAAAATTAAAAATTCATAGTCTTTATTCCTTGAATATATTCCAAGAATCATCACTAACAGTAAATGTATAGTCATTGTATTTAAAATGTAAATAACCAAAATTATAGTAATTCTATAGAGTAACTGTGTATGGCAAAGCGGGTTACAGCAGTTTCTTGGATTCAGTAGATGGATAACTTTACAACCCAGCCATGATAGTGCTAGTCTATTCTTATAAACTCCTATTTTCATGTTCTATATCATCTGCTCATACCATATGCTTGCAAAACATTTGTGGTTCAGAAATTTTAGGTTGACTACCTCTGAATTGAGCATGTTTGTAAATGTTTGTAAGACAGAAACTTAATTTTAAATGCTAAAATTTTTACACTATGAAGCTTTCTTACTTCTGAGCAAAGCTTCTGGGCACTATATCAAAAATTAAACCAAAACAACATTTTCAAAACTGTTATATCCCAAATAAAGCAAAAAATCTCTAGATGATGGAACAAAAAGAAAACTAAAGTACATGATGGAATAAACTGTTTTTATTGAGTAAAGGGGCACCACATGTGGAGGATGAAATAGCTCAGGCAGAGATTTTGTCCTGTTTCCTGGTCCTCTCTATATCATCTACCATTTACCACACACCAACAGCCCACAGTTTCGGCATGCAAAATTACCAGACTATTTGGTGAAATCCTGCAGGTTCAACTCAAAACCAAAGTGCTTTTATTTCACACAATATCAAGAATCAGAAGCTGGTGTAATGCGTTCAGCTCCCAGTCATAATAAAATGGTACACTCATTGTTTTCAAAGGAAGTGTGATAGTTTATGCCAGAAGAACATGTTACTAATCAGTAACATTATAAACTCCAGAACAGTATTCTGTAACTTTACTGATTTCTGATAGAAGTCTAAAATAAGACAGTTAAATGAAAGCATTTAAAAATTCACGCTGGTATATCTCAAACATATATCCTTTGCATCCCAAATTTCTTTGATAATCTAAAGAGCTAGGGTAGCTACAAAATCTAAAAAAGTGCATTAAATATATAAATTAGCAATAATGAAACACTAAATTAATGCTAGTTGGTTTTTTTTTTCTTACCAACTAGAATCATAGAATCATCAAAGTTGGAAAAGACTTCTAAGATCATTAAGCCCAACAATTCACCCAGCACCACTGTGCTCTCCACTAAACCTTGTCCCCAAGTGCCACATCCACACTCCTTTCGAACACTTCCAGGGATTCTGATTCCATCACCTCCCTGGGCAGCCTGTTCTAATGCCTGACAATCCTTCCAGTGAAGATTTTTTTTTTCCCTAATATCCATTTTAAACCTCCCCTGGCACAACTAGAGACCATTTCTTCTCATCCTGTCACTTGTTACCTGGGAGAAGAGACCAACACCCATAAGTATATAACTACCTGAAGGGAAGTTCTATCCGGGTGGGGGTTGGTCTCTTCTCCCAGGCACTCAGCAATAGGACAAGGGGGCACAGGCTCAAGCTGCGCCAGGGGAAATTTAAGTTGGAGATCAGAAAAAAATTCTTTACAGAGAGAGTCATCAGGCATTGGAATGGGCTGCCCAGAGAGGTGGTGGATTCCCCATCCCTGGAGATTTTTAAACGCAGATTGGACATGGCACTGAGTGCCATGATCTAGTTAATGGACTGGAGTTGGACCCAGGGTTGGACTTCATGATCTCGGAGGTCTTTTCCAACCCGATCGATTCTATGATTCTATGATTCTTGGTAGAATTCATTAGTCCTAAAAGAAATGGGGAAATGACCCTACCTTTTCGCATCAGGCAGGCACAGAGATAGTAGATTTCCAGCTAAACATAATTTGCAGACAGCTACATTTTGATGAGGTGAATCCATGACTTTGAATAAGAATAGTTTCCTCACAGTGAACCCAGATGCATATCACTAAGCTGTGGGCAAGCAAGTCTCCACCTTTTTTGGGGAAGAGGAAAATGATTTCAATTAATTGTAATCCTATTCTCCCAAGTATTCTTTACTTTTCAATATTGTAACTATATATTTTATGAAACTATTTCACTGTTTATTGCACTTATCATCTTAATTTTAGTTTGCCTTACACAGTTATTATTACTATAACTAAAGAACTATGCAATCAATGAATTCATATTGCAAGGACGCCTAAAGGCCATAAACAAAACTTGGAGCACATACAATGACGAAAAATGCAGCAATCATACTAGAATAGATAACATCCACCTGACTGGAAATGCAAAAGTCTACTAGCTTGAGACAGTGATGGCTAGTATCAGTATTTTTCATCTATGTAAAAATATACTGTTTATTACTTCTCCCTTTTACATTCAGCAGTAAATAACATGAAGGCTCATAAAGTGTACATCTGAGCCATTTGTTCACATCTGTGCTTTGTCCTGCAGTGTTTTGGATATACACAACTGGCCAGGATTTTTTTGTTTATATTTACTTTGGAAAACCAACCCTCCATCACAGCAGTGTTACAGGAAAATCAGAACAATAATTCTACCCTGAGCTCTATCTTGTGGAAACCAGGTGGTTTAGAGCTTTTATAAATTTAAAGTTGTGTTTCCATTAGTTTGATCATATTAAACCCTGCCATGTCTTTGTTTTCTCTACTTTTATCTCAGCAAACAGAGAAACTACTCATCAGTTTGTGAGCCACCTTAGTGAACAGATTTGTTTTTACCATTGGTCTGCCATGTGGGCTCTAAGCAGTAAATAACAAAAGGGAGTGGTGCTTTCTGTAACCCGGTACATCTGGCACTCATGTATCCATAGTACCTTTAAGCATATCAATCTGGTTTTCCTGCAGCACGCAAAGATATTTACAGTTTCAAATTTTTGCAATACTTTCCAAATGGATCATATAAATGTATTTAGCAATTGATAGGAATGGCATTTAAAGTCCTTTTCTTGGACAAGCAAATATGCAGAGACCTTAAAATAAATTCGACCCACAGGAAAATACTGTGAATGTGGGGTACTTGGAAATATCTCTCTAAAGGAGATTGCAGTATTAAATTTCTTAGATGGCATGTTGGAATGTCAGGCGGGAAAAGTGGTTTCATCACCCTCCTATGAGGGTGGGCAGTGGCAATGCAGACTATTAATATTGAACAGATTTACTTTTTGAGAAGTAGAGTTTTGTCTGGTGAAACATTGCTTAGGATGGTTTGTTTTGCTGACTGGGTGAAACAGGACAAAAGGCAAATTTCACACCTTGGCCCAACTACAAAAAACCCTGAGCTACATGGTAAGTGTGAACAAAAGATATGAAAGAAGCAGGATGATTTCTTTCAGGATTGTGTGTGTGTATTTCTTTTTTTTTTTTCTCTCAAGAAACTCTAAGCACCTTTGAGAAGAAAGTTAGAGAGTAGTTTTACACAGAAAGCTGGAGGGTTTTTGGAAAACAAAATGCCACACAAGATATATGGTTTTCATTTTACCATTTCTCAATCTACGTCCATTCTGGGAACAGGGTTACCAATTTTTAAAATATATTTTATCATTCCTCTTACTTTAACACTTTAGCCATCTCAGTGATTGGCTCCCTTTGTTATCTGGAACAGTGAACTGAATATTCTTCAAACTTTAAAATGTGGAAGAAAAAATCAGTTGTTCTCATACCAGAAAGGTTTGCTGATTTTTCAGAAGAGTTGAGAGTGTCAAAAAAAGTTCATGTAGTTAATTTTCTAGTCAAGAAACAATATAAATAACAATTAGTTTAAGGACAGACTTTTTTTAAATTTCATCAAGTTAAAAATGTTTATTCAGATGACATCTGATTAAGTATTGTGTAACTATTTTCATGGAGTTTTGTACTGGAAGAGGGTTGGGGTTTGGGTAGGGGGTTTTTTGTTTGGTTTTGTAGCAAAACTTTTTGTAAAAATACCCTGCATGGGTAAACTAATCTTTCTCATAATTTTATTAATTCTTTTTTTTTTGAGCACGTCCAGTCTTGCATTGGATCCTGTAAACCTTCTATGTACTCTGTCCTTCATACTTAGGGTCAGTAAATAATATTACTGCTAATGAAAGAATATTTATGTGTGTGTGTGTGTATATATATATATATATATATATAATATATACACACACACACACATACAAACGCACATAGTACTACTCTTTGTTTGTGTCTGTTCATGTGTTACATTATCTTAAGAAAAACCACTGAGTCAGCTGAAGTTCCTGGGGTAGAAAAATTGTTCTTTTCTTAGAAATTATTTAGTTCTCTCAGAGGAGACAAACTTTCAGAGACTGAAAATTGGCCAGTAAAAAGTTGAACATCATAGAAAGGTCCCCACACAACTGAGTGGGGGAGCTTGCTGAGAGGAGCAGCAGACAGACAACCAGGCATCAGAAATGAGGAAAGAAACTTCCCCAGGGCCACACAGAGCTGTGCCAATTTTTCTGCAACTCAAAGCTACTGAGCTGGCCAGAAGCTGAGAGCATCCCTGCAGAGACACAGTGGAGAGTTGTATATAAACTCTTT
The DNA here is from genome assembly GCA_013396695.1 of Sakesphorus luctuosus. Taxonomy (NCBI): domain Eukaryota; kingdom Metazoa; phylum Chordata; class Aves; order Passeriformes; family Thamnophilidae; genus Sakesphorus; species Sakesphorus luctuosus. The sequence goes on from VWZD01006509.1 coordinate 562,346, forward strand.
TTTTTTTTTGTATTGTGTTTGACTGAGTTATGATTATTTATGGAGTTTTCCTAATGTGTATTCTAATTAAATCTGGCTTTCTTCAGGTTAAAAGTCTTTCAGTCTGCCAATGCATATCTACTTCAAAGCATTAACCAACTCAAGAGTACTTTCAAAATGTCAGAGGCTCTTATTGTCATAGCACTGACATGGCTTTTGTGGAAGAAATAACTGTAGGCTGTATAGGCTTGTATATATGTGTTTATTTATGTATATATGTTTGTTTGTAAGACATCCAGCCTAACTTTGGTGAACTCCCTTGGTTCAATATAACTTTGCTGTAACAGCAGAGATTTCAGTGCCAACCAGTTTACTGAGCTTTTTTGACAGATCAGGTTTTTCTACCTAGAATAATGACCAATCTTCGCGAACGAAGATTTGGGAAGGGCTCACCCCACATGGGTGTGCCCTCCGAGCCTGCGCAGTGGATTTTTTAGGTGAGGCTCAGCGTGCGCAGAACTGGCCCCACCGTTTAAGTCCTAAAGTTCATCTGCCATGGCCGAGCAAGCTTGGACAGTGACACTGAGGTCCTTAGGACTATCTACAGCACCTGGTACTAACCGGGGCTGACCCTGCTTCACATCCGAGATCTGACGGGATCGGATGGCAGGGAGGCATTTAACTGCCAGGGGTGGTCCGTACACTGAGACTCGAACTCGCGACCTAGGAGCTGGAGTCGGGAGTACTCTCCACTACGCCACGGGACCGCCCTTTTTCTACCTAGATGTGATTTAAATGCAATCATACTGTTGGAGTTTTCTTCTATGCACACAGATAACAATAATTTTATTAGAAATATTGTATTTTGCCATGCCATATTTTCACTCTAAGCAATACAAAGACAGTTACACAGACATAACTTTTTTTTTCTTTTTTTTTTTTTTTGATGGTTCTATGAGAACGCATCCTGAAGAACTGCACTCATGGAATTGAACCAGGGTAACATGCACAGAATATGCAATACAGTTAATCTTCACAATTCTAATTCCATAATGATGTTTTGTATTCATAATGTCATAGTAGAAGGAAGGGGTATTAAATGGGTGACTATTAAATCAATGATTTATTTATCTGGTTTGAATTTTGCATTAACTATTTGTTCACAATAAATCAAGCATTCTTAGCCAGCCTCATTCAACATGCTTGGGCAGAGAGCCAGACACCACCATTTTTATTCTCTGAGAAGTACCTGTCAGCCCAGTTAACTCTGCAAATGGTGGTACTAGTCGCCTGGGAAGGAGCTGTCTTAGGATTGATGGAGGTCTATAGAACCCAGCTTTATAAGAACAATAAATGAGAACTAGGAATGAGATTTTAAGACCATAAAAAAAAATTCTGATCACCTAAATTCCTTTTATACTACCAAAAAAAAAAAAAAATCAGCACATCCGAACACCAATTTACCTTTTTCTAATATGGACATCTGTGTTCCTGAAAGAGCTTGCTGTGTTGGAGAGAAAGGGAAACTAGCTCAGACTTAAATTTTAAACCTCAAATGGCTAAAATTTGAAGAAGTACATCCTACCTTAAGATACATATCCATGGGACTGATGCATCCATAAAAGAGTTGAGAGTGGCACAAAGAGGGCAGCAGCATCTATAAGGAGACAATCTATGCAAGATTGTTACATCTTCCCTGTTTGGTGTGGATATTTTTAGTTTATGAACCCATGTAACATTGAAATGCTGTAAAGGTATATTGGTTCAAATCTTTTGAAGGAAAATGCCTGCAGTCACTTCTGTGCCCTTGCCTCTAAATTAGATCTGTGACCCAGCTGCATAAGCAGTTTTTCTGGCCAGGATGGAAGACTCCTTCCCACTACCCCATTGTAGTTTTGGTGGAGTACAGCCATTTAGCATGGCTGTACCTCTTTTTCAAGGGTCGGGCCCAAAGCCTTTAATAAATTTTTCATTTGCAATTGATTTACTCCCTCCTGGGCTGGAGAATAAACAGCAATGGATAATGCCTCAGAATCAGACTTTTCATGATGAAATAATAAGGATTGGATGAACAGACAGCTTTTCTTTATAATGCTCATTAAGTTAGACATTGTTTTGATTTTTTGCTGAAAAACTCATTTGCACAGACTACAGTCAGAAGAAAAAGAATTGAATGCGATATAAGGATAGTCAAACTGTAGTGCTATTATCCCAGAGCAGATGAAGGAACGAAGCATCTCTTCCAGGCAACACGGAAATTCATTTTTATAATGGAAATGCAAGTCTTTTTCATTTAAACTCCAGCTGTTTTGTTGGACTCACACTCCAGCAAATATCAGTTAAACTTTGTTCTTTCTTTTGGAAATGGAACTAAAGTTAGTTTCAATCTCAGGATTTCACAGTCTTTTGCAATGAAACAAACAATACACTCTAATGTCCCACAGACTAGTTGTGAAATGAAGACCCCATGGCACTTTTAGGAAGAATAGGTGAGTTAGTTCCAGTGTGGTTTTGCAATTATATACTCTCTGGTTTGAGCTAACTCAACATTCAGCTATAAAAAAAAAATATTTTTCTTCACTTTCTGCAAACTGCTATGCTTCTGCTCGCTACTGAACTATCTCTGCCTAGGCCAGGCAAGAGGCAAGAAATAAGACATGCAAAAATTTCTGAAACATACATGCTGCTAAACCCCCAAATTCTGAACTTTTCACTTCCTTTTAACAAATTTGTTCTTATAAAATAAGTTAATAATCAAAGTATAAGGACTTTAGTATAAGGATCATCTGGTGCTTATGAGTAAGAACAAAACTTTGACTGAAAACTGATGTTTATCTTATTATCTGCTCTAGTTCTTTATAAAGGCTGGAGCTGTAAGGAATGACTGTATCAGAAGTGTTAAGTAGCTCAACAGCCTAAGAGGGGTCCAATCAGTCTACTACTAACAAAGGCAGAGGTGAATATTTCATTAGCTAAT
>VWZD01006509.1:565674-652715 GCA_013396695.1 Sakesphorus luctuosus
GTTATGTAAGGAAGGAAGAAATTTGAACCAGGTTAATCAGGCAAAAAGTTTCTACTCAGTGGGAAGAGTGTCTGAGTTAAACCCTTTCAGGAAAATATTGTGACCTGCATCATAGGTGAGGTGGTAAACTCTGCTGGAAGACACATGCTGTAGATATCCTCTGCATTCCTTTTATGGCCAGAGACTTCAGAGAATTTCTTATTCCATAATTAGAAGTCATATTTTATGTATGAAATATTTATAATTTTATTTTATTGAAGCTTAATCTTCAGCTAGGACATGGGGACATTTTTATATCCTCTATTTTCACAGCCTCGAGTACACAGACTAGGCCTTCAGGGCAAGTTTTATTGTGCCAGTGTAACATATGTTCCCACTAGGTAAGTGACACATGAAAGGAAAGGAATGTGATTTAATGTTTCAATTTTATTGCTTGCAATTTAACATATGGTGGTGAAGAAGATACAATCAATAAAGCTACATGAATGTGAAAGCACACAATAAAAGATGCCTCAGAAGGAAGGTCTGATTTAAAGATTTATTGAATCTAACTAGTCCAATAATTCAACACAAAAATTGTATTTATGGTCTTGGGCTCGTTTGTTATTGGTGACATAGTAGTGCATGGTTAATGGTTTTGTGAACTTCTTCCAGAAATCATGTTCAGATTTTGTATTTCATCCTTTTCCATTTCACTTGTATGAAGAAATTGTAAGAGAGGAAATCTACAATGCACTACTATAATTGATTTTTCTTTTCCCCCAGGAGGTTGAAATTTTCATTTTCTTAGTTTGTAACCTCTTCTGTCTCTCTTGTTCATTGATTTTCCTGATCTTCTTTTTTTTCTCTTCTATACTTCCCTTATACTATCCAAGAATTTTTTCATCAGTTTTGGCCAAATAATGTCCAAGAGAACCATGTTCTGATTTCCATATTAGTATATGATTTGGGAGCTTTTTTTTGCAGGAAAAAAAATATTCAGAAGCAGAAATTAAAAAACCCATAGATGCCAATATATAATTTAGCTTCATCTCCAGTTTATGATCCTTCAAATATCTTTCAGACCACATTATTTTGTTAAAAAAATTGTGCACACAAGATGATTTGGGAAAATTCTACAAGAATTACCTGACTAGCATAGCACTAACCATTAGTAACAGCTTACAATTGTAAGAAATTAGACCTGAAAATATGATGTGGGCACCCATTGACAGCTATTAAAATCTTTCAGGCAGGGTTTGATGTTTTGTGTGTTTGTTCATTTGTTTATTTGGGGGGTTGTTTGAGGGGGTTTGTGTTTTTTTCCTACTAGGTTTGTGTTGGTATATTTATAAAGACTAATTTCCAGCCCACTAAGAAATTATAGTAGTCGCTTTTATTTCACATTCCAACATATAAGAAGGTGTGCATCACTGTGGATAGAACAGATGGTACATAGTCAAAAATCTTGGAATTAAATTGTGTCAGATCTGATTAAGTTCATTTAACACCATAACTCTGTTGTAACTTGTCAAAAGAGCATATTTAAAATAGTAGATTTCAAATTTTTAAAAAAGGGAAAAAAGTTACTTTCAAAATAAAATAGATATTATAACCTAAAGATACTATGTGATGTATCAGACAAGATTATGAATCAGGTATTTTATTAAAAACATAAATTTATGAAATTTGTGGATAGAAACTAAACTGGGATCACACTACCAGAAGTTGAGCATTAAGAATCTTAAGAAAAAATGGATTTTCTTTATGGTAGCCACAGTTTTCGTGAATTCCATGATTTATTCTATGTTTTCTTTACCAAATAAATTGGACTTTTTGCAATATGACTTTTAGAGGATGAATAAAAATGACTGTGTGAAAATTTCACTCAGAGCTGAAAATGTAATTTCAGGTAGAAGGTTCAGAAAAGCTATAAGCTTAAATGAAGAGAATTGGTGATAAAAAGGATAAAATTAGTAAATTCTCAGGAAATTATTCCATCTCTTAAGCTAAATTTTATTGGTTAGGACAGAAGCAAGAAAGTCTTGAATTGATCTTCCTTAAGTTGCAGAAAGGTTGGGTGTTGTGTTAATTCTGAGTCTGTTGTTTGTTTTCATTCAGAAGTAGTTTACCAATGCCAGCATTTACTGTACCTTATTAAAGCACCGTTAGAGAAGTTCTATCTTCTATAATACTCCACATGATTAATCTGGTTACAAAAAACCTGAATATAAACTGATTGTCACAGGGAACTCTTAGGATAGGATATTTTTAAAGATAACCTAAAATTTCACTGTATTTTCCTTTCTTTTTCATAATCAATTTTTCCTTCATGTAAGAAGAGATATTTTCTGCTCTGTTTTCACCTTCCTTTATTTTGTTAATCTTATTTTAGAATGCTTACATGAATATTTGGTACTTACACTATTTCTCATTGTAGGACATACATAGCTAATTCAATGAGCATAATATAGGCTTACCTGAACAGGTAGCAACTTTTTACAGGAGACCAATATGGTGCCAGCCATATTTGGTAGCTTAAGGTCAACCTCAAGAATTGTCTTTCTATCTAACACCAGTTTTCTTCATGAATCTTCTTCATTAATATGCTCCCTGATTTCCAAGCCCAAATGCCTAGAAACTGCTAGTCTACTTTCCAGTTATCTAGGCATTAGACAGATCATATCAGGGTCTTGACATCTATGGAACTTACACATAGGCATATACTATTCTAGTGAATCTACAGTTTCTTCGTGCATGGTATAATCTGAATCCATGCGGGTGATCTCTGGGTACCTGTAAATATGTCTCCCATGACCATGTAGAACACATGTGTGCTGGTTTAGAGGTAAACCAGCAGGAGAAATGAACTCAACACAAGAGAGATTATGAGTCAGAGCCACAATTTAATAATAATAATACAGTAAATACCCTGACGCAAAGAGGAATTGCTGTCAACTCCCAAAACCCAGCAGTGTAACCCAGTGCCCTGGGGTACAAACCCAAAGGGGTTTGTTAGCCCTTGTGCTGAGACCCGCGTGGTTCCCCCAAGTCCAAAGCAAAAAGAAGTGAAAAAACCTGTTGGTACAGGTGATGGCTGTGGTCTGGTCCGGAGCGGTGGTCTCCTCCTGTCAAGGTCCTGCTGCTCCTCTGGGTCTGACAAAAGGGTTCCCGAGGTCTTCTTACCTACCCCTTTTTGTACCCTCAGGGAGCATCCAGTCCCTCCCCCGGGGCGGGGACTCACACAATGGGCGATTAACCCTGTGAGTCATGGGCTATTTTTGAACTGTTGATGGCCCATTAGCAGCTACGCCTCCTCAGGCTGGGAGTGGAGGTGCTAACGACTCCCTGGGAAGCTGCTGCAAATGGGCCATTGACCTTCGGAATGAATAGAGGGGGTAGAATACATAGCTTTGATCACTCCCACACAGTGACAACTGGTCCCACCTGCTGAACTAGGACAACATGGTACCTATTCTCTTCGTTGTCACATTTTATGGTTCATGAAGCTCCTTAAGATGTGCCTTGCAATCAAAGTTCTATTTAAGAGATGACTGTAATTTTATATGAATGAATGTGTATATATACACACACATTGGAAGAGTGAGGAAAAACATTTGACAGCCATCATTTACATTCATGTGTACAGTCCTTGTCATTATGGCACAGAGGATTATCCAAAACATTTGTAAAGATTGTGGGAGAATGGCATAACTGTCAGGAATTTTCATGAGGTTCCTGTTGCCACATATCACTTTTTTCTGTCTTCTGGCTTGAGTTGACACAAAGGTTACAGGATTCATTCATACTCTTCTATCTCCTAAATCCTACTTTGTTTACCTTTGCCTCAGTAGTGGGAGGTGGGACATGAAATATGTTCAACACCGAGAGACAGGCATTGTAGGCATATACACAACTTATAAACTGATGCAGCTGGAGAACTAGACCCATAAAACTGCACTATGTGGGTGCCATATGGAAAAAGATTCCATAATCTGAGATGCATTTGATCTGTATTAAAATTGTCAACATATATCTTTTACGCTTACCACTAGAGATGAAAATTCCTTGTAATGTAGCATTATTTATTTGTTTGTTTTTAAGTCTGACACTTCAGGCAACCACAGAGGACCAGAGTGAAACTTAAATCAAACAATGGTAATGTATGTTTACCCAAATAGGGTGCCCAGTTGATTTCTGTAAAAATCCCATGTGACAAGTTTTCTGTCACGATATACCTCCATCATTCTCTGTCTAGTTATTGGCTAAAAATTAGTCCACTGCACCATAGTAACTGCCTAGCATTGCAAAGAATGTCGCTTTTAAGATCTTAAAAGTTCAGCAGCAAAAAACCACCAGGCCTTCTTTACAGTGATGTAATTAAAGCAAAATCATCTGCTTATTTGGATCAAAAAAGAACATTCTCTGTCTCTCTTACAATAAATACATTGGGAGGTCTCCTTTCAGTAGGTTATTGTACTTACACGTAGTGTCTTTGAATAGTGCTTCGCCCACTTACCTGGCCTCACATACTGGCAACCAGAAAACCAAATGTAAAGAATGAGCTATTTCATTGCAAACATCCATCCATGCCTGACCTTCTCAGTTATATCAAGGAAAATGCCTGAAAAACCAAAACCCTCAATAATTTAGTCACCAGCTCTGAAATACTGACTGCCTAGTAGTTGCTGTGAAAGTGTCCAGGCTGCCCAACCAGAAACCATCTCAACTATTCACCGCATGTGACCAAAGCCACAACTATGGGAAACAGCTTTACAGAAATTCTTTTCAGTACCTTCCCTTTTCCACAGTCCTTGCCAACCTTCTACACAGTAGGATTTCTGGAAACAAACTCCAAACCCTCTTGTTCTTGACACATCCTTGATGAACAGCTGTAACTCCTTAGGCACTAAGTGCAGCTGCCTTGAGCTGCATCACTGAAATAATCCAAAAAGGCAGCAAAAAATGGCAATATGTTACGGAGTATGTGGTTAGTGGTCTTCGTGCATCAGCTAGATGGGTGGCTTCCAATTTGTATTGCTGAGGCTCCTGGAAGTCATGCACAAAACACAAACCTGATCCTTTTTTCACTGTTTTCACTCTGGAGTTATTTCTGAGCAAGGAAAAAGTGAAGGCAACAAGCAGGATTGTAAGGCTCCCTTCTCTTCCTTCTTTGTTAAATTCTTCATTGACAGTATTCCTAAAATTTTCTTTCTTTTAAGGGGACTCAGAGTGTATCCAAGAGACCAGTCAGTGGCCACAGTTATAACAGTTCTGTGCTTTTTAATGATATTTGAAGAAGTTCAGATACTAAGAGTAGAAGAGACCCACTAACATTGCTTCTGGCTCAGCTAATTTGTAGACAGGTGAAATATTGTTTATATTAGCTGAAAAGACTAATTTATGAACAACATTTCTATTCCTTCCAGCTTGTGAGGTGTCTCTAAAAGGACAATGCATTGCAGGGTTGGTATATCCCAAATCAGATTATGTCCTGATTTGAATTACTGGAAAAAGTCTGCTTGACTGTAGGTAACATAGTTGCCCTGAGCTCAGCTCTGGGCCTAACAGAGTATCTGGGCGGGCTTAAGCCTGTATATAGTGTTTTATGAAACTCCAAGTTGGCTGGTTCTTTCCGGTGAGGCCCTACAGCAATTCCTACCACCAACATTGCAAGGAAATAAAAGACAACTGTTGGGATGGGGCGGGGGGGAGAGAAAGGATAAAAGCTATTTGTAAAAAAACAGTGCCCCACAGTGTTCTATTCATGGCACAAAATCATCCATCTGGGAAACCTTTGCATGATTATTGCTTGAAAACCTTCTTATCTGATCAAGTGTTTCTTACAAATTTCTTAAAGGACTGGAGTCATAAGACTTTCAGGGAGATGTGATGCTGAGCATGGCAGCCCCAGTCCGGAGAAATGCTTGGCTCTAAGAACGGGCAGATCCCTTATTAGCACATGAAAAGTATCTTGATTTCACAAATTAAGCAAGAGATGGAGCAATTTTGTTTAGATTTGTGTTCCTATTTATGTGAAGCAAGCAAGATATTTCAATGTATTTTCTACTGTTTATTTTACACTTTCTTTTACTTTTGGCAAGAGCATGTAATTTCTTGTCTGAATTCCACTTTCCTCTTAAAATTCATATAATATAAAACATCATACTGTATATGGCTAATTTGCTTTGCATTGCTAAAATGCTTATTCCTAAAAAGCCTTTCAAATTATTCTCTATCAGGTTAATGTATGGATCAATTGCTTCCCAACCTGAAGATGGAAGTGAAAAAAAATCTAGTGCTAGCTCTTGAGAGTGTAAATATTACCACAGTGTAAATTCCCAAGAACTTGGCCCTAGGAAATAAGAAGACAAAAGCGTTTGGTTTTGAGTCTTTTGGGTTTGGGGTTTTTTTAAGTTTTCATAACAGAAATGGAAGGAGGCCACAATTGAGCTATTGATGTGTATGTTGAGATATTTCTTGCTAAATTTGGGAACTTTGAGTTTGCAGTTGAAAGAGTAACAATTTTTCATTGTAGTTAACTAGGGACAGTACCTTTCCTTTGCTTTTTCCTCACCAGGGTATGAGCACCAGGTGTTAATACTTACCAAACAGTGAAGTAAATTAAAATAGACTTGTAATCTCTCATCACAAAACCAATATATGACAAAAGTAAGTTCAGGCAAACAGATTTTCTTCAGAATCAGTACAGCAGAAGCAAACCTATGAGGTTCATTGATGTGTAAATGTGCAGTGACATTTTAAAAATGTGCGCTGACTTTTTAAGAATACACTTGCAGAGTGAGCGGGAAAGAACCAGATATATCTATTAGAGTCCTGTGAACAAGTTTCAGTCTGGTAGTGGATGCTGTGTTTAGGCACAGGCTCATATACTTCCTTAAGAACTCAGAAATTTTGGTTGTTAAGCTGAAGGCAAGTAAAAAATATATTTGCTGCATCTGGGTTGAAAGATGAAAGTATGGGATTCATGACTAACTATGCATCTGCCTTCAATACCACACAGCTAGCAATAACCTCTTCTCATCATATATAAGACCTTCCAGACAAGAAAATCACAGTGGTCTGCAAACACAGCATACCTTCATAACACTTCAAAGAGTTCTTTCCTAAGAGATATTATTTTTTTCTATTTTACAGCTGAAAAACTGAAGAGAATAATAGTTACAGTCAATCTTTTCAGCCATTAGTTCGCTAAATTACTCCTGTGTGTCAGTCTTCAAGTTTTATTCTAGCACCTGTCAGAATGGTAGCCAAGCTCCTCCCGTGCTAACTCAAACTGTTGGGTGTAGTTCAGCTAGGCATCTATAATTAGTGCCTTAGTAAGCAAAACTCAAGTCATCTGCGGGTGTTCATTAAGCAATCAGGACACTCTTTAAAGTACCTACATTTACATTTAGAAATCTAACAGTGGCCAAGTAAAAGAGGAAAATTTTGGGAGTGTCTTAAAATGTCTGAGCCTGCAACCCGCAAGTACAAGGTCATTCTCCCTTTTGACAGAAAGGATGCAATAATGCATAGCATTATCCAAGACAATGAATGGAGCATAAGGAATGTTTGCAAGTGTTTTCAAATGAATAAATTAAAATCTATAACCAAGCATCTATTTCATAATCTGTTTTGGTACAAAACACAGTGAATAAAAAATAAAGTAATTTTTGATATTATACTTGAATACCACAACATATTCTATTTACTTTTACTTGTTGTAATTATATTTTTATAACTCTCTGGGTTAAATTAACATTATTATATGCAGGTTCATTTTTACCACATTTAGGATGTAAAATCTTTCCTGACCAAAGAGACTAAGCAATGGGAGAGTTGACTAGTGGAACCAGCTGCCTAACTCTTCTTAACATTGCAATACTCCTCAAAGAAAAAGTAAGTTTCAAAGGTTACAGGTCAATTCTATTACATTTTGATGGGAGAAATACCGTAAATATTTTTTTCAAATGCACTTATGTTGGTTGACCTGGAAAAACATAGTTACCTCTTGTTCTACTAATTAATATTCATAGCTAAGCCTCATTAAACCACCTGAGTTATTGCATGAGTGTGCTGGTTTCTTCAAGATGAGATACCTGACACACATATTTTAATAAATGTCATGGAACCATAGACATGCTGATTGGAATGCGACTCTGGATGTATCTAGTCCAGTTTCCTTCTCAGAGTGGGACTATTGCCAATACTAACCTTCTTGTTAATAATTTTTTTTCTTAATGTTTAGGCTGAGCCTCTCAAGCTGCAATTTTTGTTGTTTGCCTCTTTATTTGCTCTCTGCTGCTACCAAGAAGAATTTGGCTCTGTTGTCAGTGCAACTCCCATTCACCTCCCATCATTTCAGTGATTGAGTCTAGAGCTTTGGCTCCTACACTGCTGAGTATTCTACTACTGAGTTTGGTATTGTAACAGTACATTTGAATAAAAAAAATCCCTGTCCCATCAAGTTATACAGTTACAAATATGCTTTAATATATTTCTATATGAACACATATGTACGTACCTAGGTTTGCATAAGATGTCTCTTACAATATTGAAAGCAATTGAAATTTTAGCTGAAGTGAATTTTTTAGCTGAAGTCATTTATCCTTGCTGATTGTGATGTCAAATGCATAAGCTTCCATTCATATCCTTTTTTTTTAATATATATTAGAATTGGAAACTATACACAAACATAAACATGTGCATATAAACATATATACGCTCATTCCATATGCAGTCCAGACATGCCAGGTTTTGAAATATTTTATTTAGGAAAGAGTTTCAGCATGGGATCTGTATATTTTTCCCTCTGATAAGGTTGCTTCCATGGCCTGCGTAAACTTTTGGCTTTACAGGCACCCATGGAAATGTGTAACTATTTGTGACTACAGTGGGAATCATTTTCCTCTGGGCAAACAGATTTTTGACTAGAGATGGACATCAGCCATGCAGATCAGATCCAAATGATGATTTGAGAAGATTGAAACTTCCACTTATTGCATGTTAGATCCAGGATTTTAATTTAACCCATTACAAAGATAGGGACTGTTTATGAAATACATGTACTGATCCATCTGGATGTTATTTACATCTCTGATTTAGTTAAGTATCTCATTTACGTTTTACATTTGAATTCAAGAAACTCTTTAAAACACTTAAGTAAGTACCACTGGGATGGAGAAATCATTCCAGTAGAATAGTGAAAAAAGGCAGGCTGCAGCAAAATTATAAAATTATTAAAATTGTTCAAGCCACTATAGCAAAGTTTTATAAAAATCAGAAAAAAACTTACTCAGAACAAAAGCCACTTAAAAATGTGATGTACTTCATGTTTCCTAGGTGGGGTGAAAGAGTTTGGAAATCTTGGGTAATAAAACAAACATTTTATTTATAGGAATAAGCCTAATACTTTCCTCCAATTTTTTCTGTGGATGAGTGCAAAACATAATCAATCTAACTTTCTGGTTACTCATGAGTATAATAATCATCTCTTTTTTTTGTTGTTATTCTGCACGAAATCAGACATTATTGTGTGTTATAAAAAAAAATTGCCTGGAGTCCAGGGGTTATTTTATTAAATGCTGAAACAGGTAATAATATGTAGGGAGACTCATTTTAACATAAATAAAGATTCATTCCACAACAGAGGAGGAGGATGATAATGCCTAGATTTTCAACAGCAGAGCTTATTTTCTTCATCATCAGAAAGATAATATTTTCATCCTCATTTTACAGAGAGAGTATCTAACCTCAAGAAAAACAATTAGTTTTAATTACATTAGAAAAATTGTCACTAACCTTGAGATTAAATATTACCACATCCTATACGCAACGGATATAGGATATGTTTAGCATTGGTTTTTAACCTTGCTTGTTCTTTGATACTGTCAGTAAAAAGACAGTAAAACCCACATTTACTATATAATTTGCTGCTATAATAAAAGGTAGTAGTTAATTCCTGGAAAAAGTTAGCATTTTAAAGGAAAATACTATAAATCCAGTGAACCATACCTTAAAAACAGCTTAGATTTTTCAAGGAGTAGCCCCAAGAATATGTTAATCATGTGATATAACATGGCAGAACCCAGTAATTGTGTAGTTGCTCTGAGTCCAAATGCCAACTTGTGGTTTGCAGTAGCAGTCATGCCTTGCAAAGCAGCTTAGAGTGACTCATCAGATCCTATGGAAAACCAAGGCTAAGCTGACTCTTACCACCACCATAGAAGTATTTATGCAGTGTAAAATATCTGTATGTATCCGTTTTGTACGTCCACTTCTTCAGCCCTGTGGATGTCTCTCATGGCAATAGTAGCACAATTTAACTTGTCATGTGAATTGTGCATTGATCATTGTGATACTACATTGAGATAAATATAAAGAGGTACAAGAGGTAATCAGTATGTATCTCAGCAAAAAGTAAGAAACTAATTTCTCAAATATAGATTATATAAGAAAAAAGTTGCTGTTCTTCTATACTGGATTTGTCTTCAAATTTTACCAAAATTGAGATTGGACAAAACCTCAAATATTGTCCCGGATATTTTTGAAGGTGATGCAATTGAGTTTACAAAACTGGAAAAAAATAGCATGCTTCATTAAAAAATATGAGAGAGACAGAGTCAAACCTGTAAGTAAAACCCAGATATTTCATTCTTTTTATTACTCTTTAAGAGTAATATCACAGAATGAAAATAAATGGAACTCTATTGACCAAAATAAAACATGAATGTATTGCTAAAAGGTCTGGTCAGGGAGAATTGCAACAATTTAACTTTCAAAAATTATCTTCTTATTTTGAGGAGATCAGTAAGTCCTTGAGTGACTCTTAATGAAGAAAGGAAGTAACTATAGCATCTAAATTCTATGAGTTCTCACTTTACTCGCTTACCACACATTGAATTTCCTAGCTAATGTTAGCTCTTCTTTCATACCTCACTTGGTATCAGTTTTAATTTGTCTCATGCCTAGATGGACTTGTGCATGGTAGATGAATTTCCTCTTGCATAACTTAGAAGTGATTCAGTTCAATAGGTTTGTCTTTGGGTATTAGTTGTATCAGAGTAATGTGATTGTCTAAATTTGCATGCCATTTACTCCAGCAAGCTTTTATGAAGTGAACAAATAGGAAATACAGCTATGAAAAATATGAGGAAACGGCATACAAAACCAATGGCTTAACACTTTCTTTTCCCCTTACAAACCGCACCCTGTGGGTTAAAATCATGAGAAATCAGAGTGTGCAGAAAGGATGTTGCCTCATTTAGGGGCAAGTGTTGATCTGCTGGAGGGTCAGAATGCTCTGCAGAGGGATCTGGACAGGCTGGATCAATAGGCTGAGGCCCACTGTATGAGGTTCAGCAAAGCCAAGTGGCTGGTCCTGCACTTGGGTCACAACAATTCCACACAAAGCGATAGGTTGAAAATAGTGCCTGGAAAGTGGCCCTGGGGAAAAGGCCTTGGGGATGCTGGTCAGCAGCTGGCTGAGTATGAGCCAACATGTGCTCAGGTGGCCAAAAAGACCAATAGTGTGACCAGCAGGATCGGGGTAGAGATTGTCCCCCTGTACTCAGCACTGGTGGGCCTGCGCCTTGAATCCTTTATTCTCTTTTGAGCCCCTCACTTCAAGGAAGGCATTAGGGTGATGGATTGTGTCCCAAGAAGGACAATGGAGCTGGCGAAGTGTCTGGAGCACAAGCTTGATGAGGAACAACTGAGGAACCTGGGGCAGTTAGCCTGGAGAAAAGGAGGCTCAGGGGATAATTTATAATTCTCGACAACTACCTAAAAGGAGTTTGTGGTAAGTTTGAGATGAGCATCTTCTCCCAAATAACGTGATACAATGAGAAGAAATGCCCTCAAGTTGCACCAGGGGAGGCTTAAATCAGATATTAGGATAAAATCACAGAAAGAGTTGACAAGCATTGCAACAGGCTGCCCAGGGTAGTGGTGGAGTCACCATCTCTAGAGGTATTTAAAAGACATTTAGCTGTCTAGTGAATTCTGCCCTTGGCAGGGGTTGAAACTCGATGATATTTAAGGTCCCTTCGAACCCAAGACATTCTATGATTCTACAATTCTACGTGGTAAATAGGGACATGGTTGAGTGATGGGCTGGACAGTCTTACGTTTATGTTTATACTCAATGATCTGAAAGGTCTTTTGCTACCTAAATGACTCTATGACTCTATGATCATTATCTGATTGAATTCTCACCAGATATAATGTCAAGATGATGACAAACATGGGGAAGAACACTCTAGGAAAGCCAGAGATTAAATCATCCCCTCCCTTCAGGCCTTTCTTAAAGCCAGTGAAGTCAGAAAAGCGCTCACTGCAGGAGAATTTTGCTAGTAATGTTTCCTCCAGAAGGAGATTGAGGTGGACCGGATGTCTACATCTTGGTTACAGAAATTTCATTAGAAGATATGGACCTATCTTAGCTGAAAGCTGAATGTTTCATGACGTGCTGTTGAATGGTGGGGTCTGTGGCATGAAGGGTAGGAAATGTTGTTCTAAGCTGAGAGTTCAAATATTCTTTTTATGCAGTGTCAGCACATTAGCAAGAAATAGGCATTCGATGTTCATTGTCTTATTCCAGGATTTTTTAACAAAAAATCAAGATATTTTATATGGCATGATGCATCTTGAAATGTTCTTGTTTAGAACTGGGTGGATGGAATATGGGGAAGGATTTGGTTTAGTATGTCAGATAGTCTGAAGCTCAAGGGCTTGAAGCAAAGCTCTGCAATCATTTCTGAAGGAAGTTAGTGTTGCTAAGAGAGTGTGTTCCACTTCACCAAGTGGTTACTATATGTCTTAGGGGATGTGCAGCTGAGTGAGAGCAGGATGCCTGCAGCAGCTTGTGAAGCTGGCGTAGCATTGCTGCAGTGACACAAATCCAGGGGGACCTTTGAGAAACTGAACATGAACAGACTTTAGGAATGACTGAGTAGGAGTAGGGTGTTTAACCACACCCATCCGCCATAGTTTAAGTCATCAGACTAAAAACACCCAAAAAACCCAAAGAATGGGTGATGACATTCAAAGAGTTCAGTAAAGATTTAGATTCCCTGAGTTTCATTTCAAGCTGACAGACCAAGAAATTCCTACTGGCATATGAGTTAAAGAAAAAAACCAACCCCAAAACAACAACAACAACAACAAAAAAACCCCAACAAACCAAAACCAACCAACCAAACAAAAAATACCACTCAGGCAACAGACAGAGGTTTGGTAGCGAAGCTTTGTTCTTCCATTATAATTCAAATGCAACAGTTCCAGGCACAAACAAGTTCCCTGTATTGCAGTTGCCTGCATTAGAAAATGACAGCCCAGCATCAATACTGTAAAGGTAACTGGGGCACACACAGAGCTGCTGTTACGGCTCCGGACATGACCGTTTGCTGCAGGGTTTGGTGTTCTCATTCTGATGCCCCATGACTCAAATCACCTCAAGTAAACTGAGATTGTTTCATGGGGCTCTGTGAAGACTGAATGTCTGACCTTCATTTCCAGGTTGCTGATGATGATTTCATCACCTCTCTGTACCACACAGGGCACATCCACTCTCTGACTACATTCAGATCCAATCCACAGGTGACTGTCAAGGCTGAGCTCTGTTTATTTTGGGGTAAGGTGCGTGGACATGCTTTTCCTCTTGCAGTGAGAGAAAGAGTTACCCTGTGTTTAACTGTGTAGATCTCAGCATGAGTAAAGAGGGAAGGACAGCACATAAGATTATCTAAAACAGGGTTCCCATCAGATGTGTTCGTTGCCAGGGCATGTCAGTAGGGATTGTGCACTCTTAGCATGGCAGTTTGCACAGCTGCTTGGACTAAGTGTCATCTCATCTATAGCTTTTGGGGGAGATGTAGAGAACTCCAGCAGGGAAAATAAACTTCTACAGCATTTGATGAGGAAGTATGAATCTTGGTTAAACATTCCTGACCAGAGCAGAGCTTTGATTTCAGCCTTGATCAGTTGGCTCAGATGTTCTGTTTTCAGACCAAGAAGATAATTTTGGGGGGATTCTTCTTTTGGGAGACATCACCAGCTGAGATGAAATTAGCTTTTGAAATCTAGCTTTAAAAATCCAAAGTAGAAGAGTTTGCCCAACTTCCTTCCAGTGGTGAAACTTGCAAGAAAAATATTTCTCTGAGTGGAGCTCCTATTGCCAGCCCATGTTCAGTGACTTTGCAGGCCCAAAAGAGAATACTCCAGGAAAGAGTATTCACTGGCACAGAAAAGGCCAGAAAATAGACATTATATTCTCTGCATCATCACTCAGACTTACATTATAGTTAATTTTAATATTCAGTTTCTGCTGAACAGAGAAAGAAGTTGATTAAGCAGTAGAATGAGATGCAGTAGATAAACCGGTTCTTCTTGTATTTCAACCAATAACACGTTTCAGCAGGGAAAGGTGAAATAAGTCAATCAGCTCTTTACCTTCTGACTCCTTCAGAAGATAATAAAATGCGTCTGTGTGCTAGTGGTTAAGATGCCAGAGACTTTGATAGTCAAACAATATTAACATAAAGAACAAATAGGCCAAGAACCAGACAATGTAGTTTGTTTCCTTATTTTTATATTATCTATTTCTCTTTGACAAATGCCAACTACACCCAGAGAAGTAGCAATTATGTTCAGAATCCAACGAGGTCGATCATAACATGAAAATGTTGTGACATCATAGTCCTTGGTTAGGGAAATTATAATGATGGCAGAGGTTAAAGCCACAGTGTAGGAGACACAGAGAATGAGAAGAGTCTCAGAGGAGATTTTCTTGCTCAAAAAAAAAGCACAAAACTCTCTCATTTTGAGGGAGAATTAACACAAGGTAAGTCACCTTGCTTTTAAAATGCTTCTTTGCTTGGAGATGTTTTTGCAAGTATTTTTCAGTTGGTGTAGGCTTAAAACCACTCACGGATGAGGTGGAAGAGAGGAAATAATGAGAAACAAATTTGGTGGAAAAAGAAGTGTTGATGGTGTGACTAGGCAATGAAGTAAATTTATGAACTGATTTGATCATGGATATTAGCACCTTCTTTCCTTCCAGTGTGAGTCAGAATGAACATAAACATCACAGCTATGTGGAAAAATGTACCTTTGTGGAAAAACTAAATTTAAAACCCTTGAATTTTTTTGCAAGTATTTTTTTTAACTATTATTATTTTTTATATTTACTAAGGAAAAAAAGTGTTGAAATAGCTGCACCACTTCTCTTCTGACTAGGAGAAGAAATAAATGAGGACGAAGCACAGTGACACAACAATAAATTTCTCAGTTAAATGCTGCAAAGACATTAGGGGGGTTGTTTCTATTAAGATACCACTAAACCAGGATCCACTATGTTGTGAACTGTACTATGATAGGACAAAAGGACTCTGAGTCACTTTTTAACTTTTCGAACATTGTTTGACTGATACAGGAAACACTCTACTGAACTTGATGCACACTAACATTTTCACATGAAAATTCATACTTATCTTTTAGTCCTTTTCTGTGGAAAGAGGAGACAACTTTGTGATGGTGATAGTAAAACATAGCATTTGGCTTGAGATTGTCTAAGAGAATCATTCATCTATTTTACCTGCAGAAATGACACAAAATGACTGCTATTTCAATGATGTACTAAATATTCATTTTTTTTTTCATTTTTAAATAAATAAATGTAATTAGGTAAGTTTCAAACATGGATGAACATTGATTATTTCCCTGTGAGTTCCTCAGCCAAATCTTAGATTTCTTTTGTTTAGCCATGTGTTCTTTCCTTTGTGCAATATAAAAGTCTTGGTTTTCTAAGTTCATTGGAACTGACAGATAACTGAGGAAGCTTGAATTCCAAAGCAGAGTCAAAATTTACTTTATACTCATGACTAATGTAAAATCTGAACTATATCTAATAGAAATATCGAGTAACATCATGTTAATCTCTTCTTGATGCCAGCTATGACTGGCTATAATAGCTGAGGTCAGATCACTATTACTGATGTATATACTCTCCTCCCACAGAGTTTTCCTTGGTAATGAATTATATTGAGGAAAATTCCCACTTCTATTTCTGGCTGGCATAGTGCAATGAAGTTAAAAAGTCATACACACCCTGACATTTAAAAGTTCTTGACTCATGGCTGCAGGAATACAACTGGGCTGAATTATTAAATTGGTAAATATTTATTCTCCAGACATTTTCATCAATACATATCTTCTAAGATTTTATCAAGTAACTAATTTTTAAAATATAAAAAGTAGACATGTGGAGCAGAATATGCAATGAAAAATTTTTGTCAATATACTGACCTGTATGAAGACTTTTCCCAAAATATATTCCTAGAAAGAGAACAAGCAGAACTAGTTATGACTAGATTTTTCTTCATAAGAGCAGAAAATTGCATGATGTAAATATTGTTTTTATTGTACAGATGTGTTGTAACAAAGAAAAATGCATGCAATATTGCATTTTCTCTACTATAAAATGAAAAAAAGAGTATAATAAAAAAGAGTAATCTCTAGTCTGTGTTATATAAACTTAAAGAAATGATAATCAACCTTGATGCGTGACTAAGGCTCACATCTGTCTGTATGATTTATGGCAGGACACAATCAGAGAATAAACTGTTCTTTAAAAAAAAAAAAATAATCCTCCCTCTAAGAGGATATTTTGCATTACAATGAAGCATAGACTTGTTTGCTTCTATATTTTCTTTTCCACTGAACTATGTAAGAGTTATTATACACTTACAATACCTAGTTTGTTAGCAGTCATTATAGAAATCCTTACCAGTCTCTTCTATATAGATGTCAGGGTTGTTCTTGAACAGAGAAAATATTTAACCTGTTTTATTTCTAAAGAAGGTACAGGTTTCTTCCTCAAAACATAATCCTGAATAAAATGTCAATAAAATTAAGTAATTTTTTATTTTTGTTTAAAACGTTAGTGTATGGAAATAGAGCCAATTATTTTCATTATTATTTTTGTAATGCTCTTTAACATTTAACAGGACATTTTTAAGCACTGGAAATAGTCACAGCTTCATATTTGATAAAATTTCCCATAAAAATACCAGCCATAGTAAAGACTACATGTACAGTGTATCAGTACTGGAATTTGATGGAGACAATTTAACTAAACTAATACAAGCTGTTGAATTATCACAAGCAGATTAATTTTCTTTAATACTGTTGTAGACAGTGTTTAAAGTGGTAAGATTTTAAGTAAGACTTCACTTTTTCTCCAGTGGGTTTGATTATAAATACAATATTGCTTGAGCTAGAACAGAGTGGCTTGAAACACTTGCACTGAATTCAATTACAAGATTTCCACTATGTTCAAGTGTATATTAATAACAATTTCAGACTCAATGCTTTTCAGTCGCTGGAGTCCTAATTGACTTAATTTGAGATCAAGGTCATTAATGTGAGTTGAAACTTCTTTTACTGAACACCAGCTAACACCTCTGCAGTGCAAGGAATAACATAGCATATAAGCAGAATATTTCACTGAATTAAAAAAAAACCAAACCCACTCACTGAGGAACTTAAAATGTTTTCCCCGCAGTTGTGCTTTGTTTACAGTTGTAATGGAGCACTTTCAAAGGTATATCTCTCCAAATCAGTTTATGCTACTCATGCTGGCTGGACCTGACAAACTGGCTGGTGGGAAACATGACATAAGAGGTGCAAAGTTTTTGGATCTCCCCTTCTGGATGCCGCAGGGAGGAAGCAAATTGTGCTTATGTATTTGTCACATTTAATGACCATTTCAGAAGGAAACTGCATATCCTGTGACATCTACCAGCAGGAAAGATGACTTAATAAAGAGAGGGAAGGTCTTGCATCAGTGAGAACAGAGCAGTCAATTAGTAATTCTACAATCATGACTGAGTTATATGATGATGTTTATGCAATACTGTATTTAAATGTGCCTAGAGGAAGTTTAAAAATAGTAGGAGGCGTGGGAGGTGTATTTAATCATTGCTTCTGCTGTAAGTCAAATATCTTGTAGCATTAGATTATGTTAATCTACCATTACATCTGCTTTTGCAGCTTTTTCATTCATAGTGGTACCTTTATCACACAACAATCGGAAATGTCTTAAGGAATTCTTCATATGGAAGAAATACAGTTGCTCCACTTAATGGAATTTTATTTGGAAGGCATAAACCAAAAGAGATGAAAAGAATATTTATCACAATAAGTGCTTTGTTTGCATGACACTACAAAGTGTATATGAAATATATATTAAAAGACCTAAGCAAAGCTGATCAAGGAAAACAATTTAAAAACTACTCTCTGTTCTGCTAAAATCTATAACATGCCCTAAGAGAAGGTTTCTTTTTTTCTTCTACCTCCATATTCTAATATTTGCCAGTGTATTGGAATGGAATGAAATTTACATCAGAATGAAAAGACAATTCTGTTATTCATTATTCTATTGCTCTCCCAAATACCAGAAAATTTAATTGTCCCATCGTAAAAAGAGCAGGAATGTGTGTGTGTCTGCACAGTAAAGATGTATTCAAAGACAGCAGTACATTGTTTGCAGGTAACAGAAGGAAAGATTTTAAAAATATGAACTGGACACAGAAAGCCAGATTCTACAAAGTGCTGAAATGTTCAAGTGTAAGACTGGGCTCCTGCTAATGCCAAAACAGTAAATGTATTGGAGTCTTCTGCTCAAGGATATTTCAAAGACTGTTGTAGTCAACTTAGACACTGTTAATAACAGAAAGTTTCAATTGGGCCTCACCTCCATAGCACTCTCTCATTGGCCTATTCAGGGAGTGAAATGCATAGAAACATCTCGTTCACTTTGAATCAGATTTGGGAAATGCAGAGCATTTCCACACACCAGTCTGAGGAGGACAGAATTTGGTCCTCTTGGACTCAAATATGGCATTTTGTTTCTGTGCCTCTGGACCCCAAAGGCAGTCGTTGGCTTCCCCCTTGTTTTTGTTGAGTTGTTTTTTGTTTTTTTTTTTTAAATGCAGCTAGAGCATAAAACTCTGTTTTTATATTCTTAGAAGACCACCCATGAGGTTTCCTCCTTCACTTTTACAAAGCTGTTTTTCATTGGGAATAATGTGTTTGCCCTTATATGTACCAGCCAAGAAAGGCTTTCATTAATAAGGCCAGTTTTGAAAATGCCTGTGTTCATTGTCACCAATAATTTCTAAGACAAGGAAATGTTTCTATATCTCTCTGCCTGCTGGTGGGTTTCCAAAATTTTATGCACACACACAATAGTAGTATGCATAATGTCACTTCTGAGAATGTTTATGTCAACTGGAGACCACGAAACCTGACTAGCAGGAATTCAATGTACTTTGTCCAAACACAAGCTGAGACTTTGCTTTCTGTGAGTCTAATTTTGAAAATTTCAGAAACATGGCTTTGGAGATGACCTGAGGAATGAAAATGATACATACAATAACATGTCATTTCTTCATGAAAAGAATACTTGCCCTCAAATGCTATCACTCATCATACAATTATTATGTCTCTGATAAAGTTTATTTCTGCAGAACACATAAAGGTGTTTTACATAAATTTCTATCTGCTGGCAGCTTAGCTCAAGACTCTGTGACAAACACTTCTAGCATTGGTTTAAAGCCAAACATCACCTCTTATGACTTCTTCCTTATGCAAATATTGATTTTTAGTGTCAATGAGAAATACTTTTATGAAAATGTATTCACTCACATCTCTAGCTTTGTATACTTGATGAGATGCTGTGACAGGACACTTAAGTCAGGCATAGTTGTGATATGAGCCTGTCCAAACTTTTTCTTAGAGTGAGGAAAAAAAGCCCAGATCTTCAAAGTTGTGTTTGATTAAAACAAAAC
Source organism: Sakesphorus luctuosus (assembly GCA_013396695.1). NCBI lineage: Eukaryota > Metazoa > Chordata > Aves > Passeriformes > Thamnophilidae > Sakesphorus > Sakesphorus luctuosus. The sequence goes on from VWZD01006509.1 coordinate 585,507, forward strand.
AAAACAAAACAAAACAAAACACACACAAAAACCAACCAAACAAACAAAAACAGACAAACAAACAATCAGAGACTCAGAGAAAGCTCAGAAAACTTAGGTAAAGCAAATTAAAATAAGATGGTTAAAAGTTTCACTCTTGCCCAGTATAGCTTTCAGATCAAGACCTTGTTTCCATTCAGCACTGGGATTTCTGTTAACTGAGGCAAATCTCCTTTTCCATTGCTTTTCCACATTAGCTCTTTACTTTTCCAAGGAGTGCCTATGCCACAAACTCAGTCTTCCTTCTCCCACTTCCTCCATCGACCCAGAGTTTCTCTCTGCCTTGTGTCACAATTATGGACATCTTAGTTGGCCTCAAGGAAACACAGTCTCTCCTTCAAGGGGTCCCTGTCTCATCTCAAGCTCAATATTTCAGATAATGTGAATTCATGGGATTCACTTCTACCTATTCCTAAGACATTTTGGTCATAAATTATAACTAAAATATAATATTCGTAGAGTGGAAAAAAAAATCAAGTTTAAACATGGAAAGATGAAGATTTCTTTCATCTGAATTTATTTCATCTGTGTAAGCCCATTAATTTAATAGTTACCACTGACACTTAATATGTGGCGTATTACACACTACTAACATGCTAAAATAATTAAGTGTATGTAAAATATCTGCTTAACTTAAAATTGCTATATATCTGCAAAAGCTCACCATTCAACAGTGTTTCCAAACTGGACTTCCAACAGAATAAAGCCTAAGCATATCTGCAAAAGGTCCCTCTCTACTCTCTCTCTTCCTTTTGTCTTGTAATAAAAATAAAGTGAGCAGAATTTCCTATTAAATTTTTTGCTGGTTTGATTGTAGGACATTTAACAGGGTGGTCTACTCCTTTCAATCCTAGAGCAGTTGTTTGGAGAGCAGGGAGCAAGATCTGGACTTGGCTGCTCGTATTTGATTATCAGAGCCAGCTGGAAAGGGGTCACATGGTGCCTATAAATGATCGAGAAACCTCAGTTGTAAAAAACCAGCAGGAGGTAGTTTGGCTCCTGTGATTGGCCCTGAAGTAGTGGGAGCACACAAGAAAAAAGCAGTGAGGATTCTACAAATTGTTTAATAAAGATTAGTTTTCCTTTCTGCATACCTAAGTGACTGTACATGTGGGTGGGTGAGTTTTTTGGTCTCTGTGCCTGAGATATTAAATAATTGTTTCAGTAAAATGTCTGAAAGAGGTAAAAAATGTTTTCACTCCCTTCTTGCCTGGTGAGGTGGACTAGTAAAGATGAAAATCGGTTGTACTTGTTCTATTTATTACTGGGATGTTTAATTTGAGCTTCATATGCATAAGAAAGAAGTGCATGCACCTGTAATAGGAACTTCAGAAGAGATTAATAATGTTGGATGCTTAAACTTTTGATGTCCCTCCTCAGAATCTTTTAAAAACCTGATATTTTTTTTAATGTATTTTCTGTGATGAAAGTCAGTTTAGAAAAATGGAAAAAAAAAAGTAACACTATTTTTTTTCTTTTTCTTTGTTTTGTGGATAGAGATAAACTCAAGACCTTTTCCACATCTGATTTTAAAAAACGTAGTCTCTTTAAATGACAATTTTAATTAGAAACTTTTATATGGAGAATGCTTTTCTGTCCTAATGATACATATCTAAAAATACAGCTGTTGCTATAGATCTGGAAAGTGTTGATAGATCTTTAAGAGGAGCATTGGAATAATAATATTTAATATCACTCAAATTTACTATAATTCAGAATATGTTTTCTTCAGTTGTTGCATCTAAAAGTAAATAGTTTAGTTATGTGCATACGTATTGCAGGAAATCAAGAAAATTTGAATTTAAAGTGTCTTAAACCAGTTTGGTTTGGGGTAAGTTGGTTTTGGGTTTTTTTGTTTGGTTGATTGGTTGGTCTGTTTTATTTTGCTTAGTTTTGTTTTTAATGAAGAAACCCAAGCATTGTCCAGAAAGGACTGGATTAGCACGATGTTCACAGAACTTGTATAGTGGTCAATAGTACTCTGGAAGAACTGGAAAAGTAAACCTGCTTAATACTCTGAGGAGACCCTGAGTTGTCTTCCCAAATAATTGATTAGGATCAAATTAAGAAAAGATAAAACATAAGAATCCATAAAGATAACTTTTATAAATTCTGTATCAGCTCATTTCTTAAATGGCCTCTATGAGACTCCTCAGATCTAGGTTTGTTAGATTTGATGGTTTTCCATCAAGTTTGGGTCTTGCTTCCACAGTCCATTGAAATGTCTTCCTTCAATGGTCTTTGTTCAGGTTTTAAGACAAGGCAGAGTAAGATCTGAAATTTGTCTTTATCTTGAAAAGAAGAAGGGGAAAAAATATATTTCTGAGAAGCAAATCAGCAGCTGTTATTCCCTATTATTCCCTTCAGCAGATAAGGTAATTTATTTCATTTTAAATCACTGACAGTCTGGGTTACAGAAGATCAACTCTTTTGAGATATTGAAACTTTTTTTCTAATTGCTTTAATTGTGCATGTTAGTTTCTGCTTGACAGCTGATGTGAGCAAGTTCATAACACTGGTTTCTTCCACTGGCTGAGTCTTTTTATGCCAGGTCTTTTAAAACTAGGGGCTAGAATGGGTCTCAGCAACCTTCTTATAGTATATTCGCATTCTGTAATGTCATTTGTTTCTTCCTTATTTCAAAAATTCTTAAGCATAGTTCCTGCTGTGTCAATCACATTAAGAAAGACAGGGCACTTCAGGGAAACTGTAAATCGTGATCCAAATATAGAAACATTTTTAAAAACTATACTCACATGTAACAAACAAGACCTTGCATAATTTTACGTGAGAATGTTGCTAGCTTGTTTGCCAAGGAATGTTAGGCATTGTGCAAGAACTTATTAAAATACAAGATGTATCCTACAAATCTGTAGGGTCCTACAGCATCTGCCATCAGAAATATAACAAAATTAACCAACACAGTCTGTGTGTTCCAAACAGAAACCTTTAATTTGAAATGTTCAGTGCAATGAATCAACTGTAGAGCAAACTGGGTTTAATTCCATTTGGACTTGATCTTTCATGGATACATTCCATACAGAGAGTATTGAAAAGTATTTTTCTCTGTTCATCTATAATCCTGTCACTTTTTAGCATCTTGAGATCCAGAACATGTTCTATGTCCCAGAGCAGGAAAGCCCAGCCCAGGGTTTCTGCATTCATGTGATGGGCATCAGACCATGGCAAGTCTGTGCCAATGCCTGAAAAGCCCATTTATATGAGCAATTTCTTATTAATGAATTGTAGAAATTCATAAATATTTATCATTTACCTTCTTTTCTTGCCTATTTTCAGGGTGAAAAAGAAAAAAGGGAGATTGGATGAAGAGAAGGGGTTCATATATTCTGGGTTCAGTGTAGGAAGGTCAATTATTTGAGTTTTTCTATTCAAGAGTGAGTCTTTTTTACAGTGTAAGTTTAAAGTTAGGTGCTCTGAGCTACTCCAGTCTGAACTTGGCTTTCTAATCAACTTCCTTAGCTGTAGTTAGTCTTTGTGGGTGCCCACATACATGTCTGAGTAGACCTTCAAGTCCAAAAAGTGTGGAGAAGTTCGACCCAACTCCCAGACAAGGGCAGCCCGATGTGTGTGCTGCAGTGTTCTGGCTGATGGCAGATGAGGTTCTCTGGCACTGGGTCTCTCTGGCTGCCTCTCTGCCGTGGGGTTGTGTTTGAGGTGCTGCCCACTGGTGCTGTGTGCTGTTCACACAGCCCTGCAAACCTGTGTGTCCCCTCTCCAAAAAACATCTCCTGAAACCCAGGCCTGTTGCTGGGCAAGATTAACTGAATGGGCCATATTAAAACTGCACTATAATGTTTCAAAAAGTGAAACTAATTTAGTTTAATATCATCTGTCTAGGCTTGACTTTATAAGATGTAACTTCATTCCAATAAAAATCAATGCATTTGGAGCCTTTGGTGGGGGGGATGGAGGAGGTTGGTTGGATTGGGTTTTTTTATGTTAATAATAGAATCCTAATAAACTGCAGTTGCAAACCAAGATGACTTCGGTTCATTACAGCAAAAAGGCTGATACTTTATATAAGTGCAATATGACTGTGTTTCATCACAAGCCCCCTGCCACGCACTTTCCCAAGTCTTATTGAATTTAGAGTGGTCCCTGTTACATAGTCAAGGCTTTGGATGCTTTAAAGCAATGCTGTGGTAATTGATTATGTTCTTATTTGCTTTTCAGAAGTAGGTATGCTTTCATGTATTTTTCTGTAAATGAGTTGTATTTTTTAAATATAAAATTATTTTCCTTTAGGAGTATCAAAAGAGACATCAATCAAACTGGATAATTTTACGTTGACCACTAAACACTTGTGGCTGTGTGAGGTAAGCTCTTGTCTTCTTTTTGTCTTTCTTCTCTCTCTCTCTTTTCTTTCTTTCTTTTTTTTTGTTTGTTTTTTGTTTTGACATGCATTTAAATATGTTCAAGCTTATCATTCTGTCTTGTTTTTTGTTTTTTTTTTCCCGGTAATTCAGAATTCTGTGCGAAATTACTGTATTCCTTAAAGATCCTAACTAGTAGTCTTAAAGAAATGTAAAAGATGAGAATGCTGATTTTGTTTAATTTTCTGTTAAAAATCTCAGCTATATGTTCATCTAGACAGAGCTGATCTGATGGAAACACATAGATGCCATGCTTATAATAAGGCATTGATATGCCCTTAGTTCTGGTCCTTGGTATGTGTCCTGAGAGTGTCATGCCTGCTTGCTGAAGTGGGACCTGGCACATTAGGACATGGTTTGTTCATTTTGATGTATTTGGGAAATTTTGGTGGATGGCCATATCAGGATCCTCCCTCCTAGGGAGCTGGGAATTGAGGCTGTGGTATTTCTGCCTCAGGATCAGATATGTCCACGGTGTGAATGTGTGATACGACTGTAACTCTACTATAGCTCTGAACTGTAAATGCTGTTTTCACACTTGGTACCCTTTTTTTTCTGGAAGAATGATCCTTTACAAGAGTTCACTCTTGCAGCTTAAGCTCTTGACTGGACACTTGGATGTCTGAAATAGTTTCAGGTATAAGAGCTCAGTTACAGCACCTATGACTGGTTTAAGAAGCACAAATTTTGAAGAGGAAAACTTCAGATGGGAAAGGAAAACCATGAGGCCTTTTAATAGACTCATAAAGCCTGTGTGTATATATATGTGGAGATTCTTTGCTGAATGCCCTTGTGTTTCTTTAACGTTCCCTTTTTTATAGGTATTGTGCCTGACTATGGGATAATTTCACTTGTGTGAACCCTGGAATAATTGCAATCACTATTCATATAGGTTCTTCTCACTGAGGCTGGCTTTGAGTACTAGTTTTATTTAGACATTTTGAGTCCTTTTCATATCAGTCTCTTTTACCTATTTATAGTATACTTATTGTACAGATGAAACTTAATGGTATGAATACTTGGAGTTGCATCCTTCTAGTATATGTTTCTGCGAAAAGGGTAAACCACTTCACCTGCTTTCTTGGAGAATTTTTTTACTCTCCCCATGTATCAGCTGTTGCATATGGACCAAGGTGCGTAAGGGTCTTCCATATTCCTGTCCTTTCGCCCTGGAGTTACATTCACAGTGGGGGAAAAGGGAAGGAAGACTTCTCCCTCCCTTACAGGACCAAGAGTTATGATAATTTAGCCCTAAGTGTTTAAGCCATGCTCCAGTGCTGCTGAATTTGAGTTTGGCATCATTTGAAGGAGCTTGCTGAAGTGTGAAAGGCATTGATGTGGATATGATTAAAAAGTATTGAAAAATTATAGACCACACTGCAAGAGGCCCTTATTCAGGTGGATGAGGTCAAGGCAGGTTAATACACAAGGAACACTTTTGTAGCTGATGCCTGTATACATCAGGGATGGACATATTATGAGTTGTTTCATCAGGTTTATCCTCTCCTTCACCTTACTGGCCAGACTACAATTGGCAGAACAAATTTTGCAGTAATACAAGTTGATCTTGCTGTTCATATTTTTAGAAGGCATTATCCATTGGCAGGAGTCTTTCTCTGCACCTTCTTCTCTCTATTCTTTGTCTTGGATGAAAGTTTTTAATTTCTGGCTACCTGAGTACCTGAGCAAGAACAGAGAAGAAAAACAGAGAGTGGGGTATATGATGTAACCCCTCAGAAAACACAGGTGACTAAAATTCTAAAGGTATGATAAATTTTGGAGGTTGCTACTTTCTTGAGCAACTGTTTCCATATCTTAATTGAACCTCTTAAAAATGTAATATAAAGGTTTTACTTCGGCTTCATTTCAAAGTAAAAGCAGTATGTTAGCAAGTGGCATACTTCCAAGTCAACCCCACACTTCAGGATGGGATGAATGTCATTTCCAACACTCTGGAACTACGATTGACCCCAATGTATAAATATTTTTTAGTACTCAATAATATTTTAGTCACATTTTCATGGCTGTATCCCAGACTATAGATGAAAGCTAAGTATCTGTTTTCTTTTTTTGGCAAACAATGATGTCCTGATTTTTCCAATCTAAATTGCCCTCCAGGGCACTAATAAAACAAGTCATGGCTCACAAAGTAAATTTCCTGTGTACTAATTGAAAACGGTTTCAAATTTATTAGAGTTTCGATCATCTTCCCAAGATCTCATGCTTGTGCTCACAGTATTCAAGCTGACTGTTAATATACTTACCTGAAAGGTGAAAGAAGCATTAAAAATAGTCCTCAGGTATTTTAAAATGGAAGTGGGGGAGGAAGAAAATGTGGATAAAAGCAATAATAGCAGAAAATCACACATTTCATATTGTTGAATGTGGTTTAAGAAAATATCTGAAACGCCACACATTAAATTTTTGGGTTTATTGTACTTGCCAAAGTCTTTCCTATACACGTTCCCAGACAGTGGCTATAGTGCATGATCTACTAGGATTTGCTGGTAGATCTTATTTTAAAGTGGTATAAAAGGCAGGAAAGCCACAACATTGGTGTCCTTTTTTTGCTTAGTTTTCTCTGTCTTTGCTGTGCAAACTGCAGGAGAAGGAGAGAGAAGGGCTGTTGAAATGTTCCAACTTTCTCCCCCTCCAAACACACCACAAAGAAGTGTAAGCACTATGCAGACCATCCCCCAGCAATCCGCAGAGAGCCTTCCTTCTGCTCTGGGCTCCTTCTCTCCAAAATATTGTACTAGGAAGGAGGGCACTTGTCAGATTTTCTGGCACCACATTTCATAGAAGAGTTCCTTCAGCAAGAGAACCACAAACTCTTGTGCAGACTGAGTTAATAACATGACAAAAGCATTTGGCCTCCATGTGAATGAGGGCTGGCTGGAAAACTAGAACTCTGGCTTCTGAAAGATTTCAGGGTTTAGAAGTTTGTTTTATTTTCTTCATCATGCTAAATCAAATTGTGTAAAGGAAAAACAAGGTAGGGGAAAAAATAATAAAATAATAATAAAAATATCCCCAACCCCTATGGCCTTATTTTTGTAACAATACTGATATATGAATGCTCTAAAATAGCTCAATCATTATGAAGATCATCTATGGTTAAAAAGCAAAGCAAAACTCTTTTTCTCTCATGTCTCAAATAAAACCCAGGATAAAATCAGCCTCTTTTCACTGTTTGTTTTTTTTTTTTTTCAATTGTTTTGGTTTGTGCAAATACTTAAACATTGGATGAAAGTCCAGATGGCTTGATGGGGATATAAAAATGAAATTTCTAAGGAAAACTGTTGTATATCTCAAGGAATATGAGAGACTGCAGCTCAAATCTCATGTTTTAGTTCAAGAAAAGCAGAATGGGGCAAAGGCCTGTTTGTGAAGTGTCTTCAAGGATGTTGCTCTCTGTGTGCTCTATGACCTTGGAGAGATACAGTCTTTCTGATTATTGTTGCATATTTATGTAAAATTATCTTCACTGGACCGTGACACACATGCATTAGTTCTCTGTCCTCATGTTTTGTCTAAGTAAAAGTACAGTCAAGGCAAATGCACTCCTTCGGGATAGTCTGTGATGGATCTATATGAGAAAAATTTCAAATATAAATCTTCCTGAGAACTATTAATTTTAATTTAAAATAAATAAATAAATAAATAAAAATTTTCCTAACAATTTAGAATTTTTGGATAGGAAAGGGACATTGCTGGAGGAATCCCATCCAGCTGTAATGCAGATGGCCTTTGCTCTGAGTTTGTACCCTGAAAGCTGCAGTTGAACAGCAGGAGTCCTCATGAAATTCCAGCACCAGCTGCTATTTGTATTTCCTGCAGTACCTGCTGTACCTTTCACCCACTCTGCCTTTGCCCTTCCAACACAAGAAGTAGCACTCAAAGCCAGCAATCCCTATTTTATTTAGCTCCATTTCTAAACACTCTGACTTCCCTCCACTTCCAGAGGTATGTTCTCCACTAATATACCTAAGGGGACTACATTAATATCTGCTAGCTATTTTATCCAGCTACAGCTTCTTCCCTGTCAAGGCTCATGTTCATGGCAAAGACAGCAGAAGACCAGATGAGCAGCAGTTGCAACGCTATAAACTAATTCCCAGATGTAGAAGAGACTAGTTGTAATGGCTGTACTGTACACGTGGAAATTAAGTCTAAACATACTGCAGTCCCCATACACTTGTGAGCCAATTAAAATGTCAGTCATGACAGCAGTATAGTAGATACTGTGTTCCTCCTTCTGTTCCTTGTATGCATATCTTTTTGGTATGTTCAGAATAATTTATGGGGAAAAAAAAGATAATATAGATATTTAACATCATATGGTTTCTGCTATGCTTAGTACAATGCTACACTTAATTCCAAGAACTTTAAGAGACACCCACTGAACTCCAGTAATAACAATTCCTTTCAAACTTTTCTAAGCAGCAGTTGCACTTTTCAGTTTTACATACTAGTATTTTTCTATAAAGCTGCAGCAGATAATTTATTATTTTACAATTGCTATAGTATAAAATCCATGTTTTATGCAGATGCATCTTTTTATTGGCAGGATGTACTCCAGGATTCCCATCAGAATCATGATGTGATTGTGAAATCTGTCAATAGTCAGACAATGTCTAATGAGAAAAATCTTGACACCATTTCAGTAGATTCGCTCAGATATGAACCTACTTTTAAAATCATAGCAAAAATATGTGTTTATTCTAATAGTTTATACAAAGATTACCACATGACTGATTTTCAGTTTTATTTCTCATCAGTATGAAAGAATAAAACAGCTTCAAATTTAGCATTAATTATGTCCACTGTTGTACCATTTACAGTGATGGAAGAGAGTAAAGGTATTCACTGGTTGTTTTTTTATTATTTTAAAAATCCTAATGTTAAAAAATGAGTCCTCTAGGACTTGCATTCATCAGAGAAAGTACTATTTTCAGTTCTTCTTTTCAAATATTCAGTTTCCTCATTATCTTTCCCACAAGAAAGCAAGGTGGACAAAGAATAATAATTTAAAAAGCACCAAGGTTGTAAGAAAGATTAAAAAGCACACTGTCCTTCATACTAGCACGCACTGATGAGCAAAGCTGCTGCTTAGTGATAGACCATTATCTTGCAGCAAAGTTTATCTTTATAAGCAAGTTTGTATTTTCTCTGTCTTTAAAAGGGAAGTATTCTTACAACAAACTCATAGTCTCAGCAGTCCATTTTGGAGCTTACTGAAAATGCAGGAAATTGACAGTTTTTCTTACACAACAACTTCTTCCATTTCAGCAAATTTTGATGCTTTATACTGTGGTTCCAAACCACTTTAAGTATCTACCAATCTTCACACACTGTGCATATGAAGAATTTTCTTTTCCATACGGGGTTTTGATAAACCAAAATACCCAGGCCTAAATGAAACAAACAAACAAACAAAACCCAAACAAACAAACAAAAACCCCACAGGGACAAAAAGCCTATATTTTTGTAAAGCAGAGGACGGTTGAATCTGGCTAGTGTGCAATAAACTCCTGAGAAATCATTTCCTAAAATTAGCAGTCTAAGGCTCAACTACCTGTGCTCAGAAAAAAAGTTAAAGGCTGTGATTATATGGAGATGGAAAATTAAATCACTGATTTCCCTCTCCCTTACATATCACATCTTTGCATCATTCTCCTCATTTTCAAATGGGTATTTGCAAAATTAACCATATCCTTTTTTTTCTTCCTTTTTTTTTGATCAAGAATGTGATTGTGCACTGTGAGTTTCTGAACTAGTATAATACTGAGGGGAGTAGTTTAGGGGTCCTTTCTTTCTGCTGCCTTTCCTTATATTGTTGCGTCTTCTTCTTCCATCTGAGCTTCACTGCTTTCTGCTCTTCTGTTTGTTTAGGTCATATATCTGGTCTGCAATGTTGGGCTTAAGTATTGTGTTTGTTGTTCCCAGGGTTTGGGAAATGAAAGGAGAGAAATGCTAATAGGAGATGACTAATATTTCANAGTCTCAGCAGTCCATTTTGGAGCTTACTGAAAATGCAGGAAATTGACAGTTTTTCTTACACAACAACTTCTTCCATTTCAGCAAATTTTGATGCTTTATACTGTGGTTCCAAACCACTTTAAGTATCTACCAATCTTCACACACTGTGCATATGAAGAATTTTCTTTTCCATATGGGGTTTTGATAAACCAAAATACCCAGGCCTAAATGAAACAAACAAACAAACAAAACCCAAACAAACAAACAAAAACCCCACAGGGACAAAAAGCCTATATTTTTGTAAAGCAGAGGACGGTTGAATCTGGCTAGTGTGCAATAAACTCCTGAGAAATCATTTCCTAAAATTAGCAGTCTAAGGCTCAACTACCTGTGCTCAGAAAAAAAGTTAAAGGCTGTGATTATATGGAGATGGAAAATTAAATCACTGATTTCCCTCTCCCTTACATATCACATCTTTGCATCATTCTCCTCATTTTCAAATGGGTATTTGCAAAATTAACCATATCCTTTTTTTTCTTCCTTTTTTTTTGATCAAGAGTGTGATTGTGCACTGTGAGTTTCTGAACTAGTATAATACTGAGGGGAGTAGTTTAGGGGTCCTTTCTTTCTGCTGCCTTTCCTTATATTGTTGCTTCTTCTTCTTCCATCTGAGCTTCACTGCTTTCTGCTCTTCTGTTTGTTTAGGTCATATATCTGGTCTGCAATGTTGGGCTTAAGTATTGTGTTTGTTGTTCCCAGGGTTTGGGAAATGAAAGGAGAGAAATGCTAATAGGAGATGACTAATATTTCACATCATTATCTTTTCTACCACCACAGGCATTTGTACTTGTTGGAAAGCAATTACAAGTATTTAGTGTATTTTGATAGTATTCTTCTAATCCCTGATGGGAGTTCATCTGCCGTATCTGGTTATTTTGTTGGAGTTCCTATCCGTAATTTAAACTTACAGGAATATTGACTACATTTCATTTCTGAAGACGTTTTGAAATGGGATGGGAAAATTACAATGACATTGACCATTCTGAATAGCAGATTAGTTTGGTTTCATGGGTTTGGTCTCTAGTACCTTTTATAATTACTTAATTCAATTAGCTTCCTTAATATTATGAGATTCACTGGAGGAGAACCCCTGCTTAGATAAATAAAGAATAGAGTTTATGCCCAGATATCATAGAAAAAATAGCTAGACACCACTTCAAAAGATTTTAGTACTTGGAAGCAACACTTAAGAATATTAAAAATTGCCCTGAGGTCACCAGTGCATTTCTGTTCCTACAACACTTCTATTTGTTTCAGTGGGGTTCCAAACATTTAGGAATCTGAGTTGCATATGAATGCTGACTGGAGGCCTCCTAAGAAAATAAGCTTATCCTATTACTTTGGAGCTCTCACAAAACATTTTCCCCAAGAAAAACACACTCATCAATCCATTTAAATTTCAGAATAGCATTGCGTATTTTAATGATATATTAGGCACAGCCATAAATGGATGAAATAAGCAAAGGAAGAAGTATGTGTTCCAATTTTTAGCTCTAACTTGTATAAAGTTGCTTGGAATAGCTTCTGCTAGATTTATCTCCCTATTGTGTTTCCTTTTGTCTCTGCATTCCTGCGCTAGGAATTAGACCTGAGAGGGAAAGCTATACTTTTAGCCTAGTCAGGGGCCAAGTACCAATCAGTCTATCTGAACATTCCTCTGCTGTTAAAGGCAAACCTCACTCTAATAGAAAATCTCAGCTATGTCCCAGGACAATGCTACTTCAAAGGTCAACATGTCATTCATGTCTAAACTTCAGGGACATAGTAAAACTGACATTTGAAACCACAAGCCCCAATGTTTCCTTAGGATTGTTTTTTAACATGTAACCAGCAGTGGCTGCACATAGTCACACACTCAGAAATAAAGTGTGGACTCAATGAGGACAGAGGCATTCAAAAAGAAAGCAAAAGCGAGGCAATGTGTGCAACAAAAAATGTTTCTAAAATGCCAAAAGAACACTAGTTGCTATTCTGTTCTCAATATATGGTAGCTTGATTCAAGGGGGAAATATAGATTTTTAGGAATGTCAGCATGAAGATAAACATCACACCCATAGGTCAAAGGGTTGAGGAAGAGGATATGTTCACCACATTTTCTGGCTTTCTGCCCTACCTATGAAGCTGAGCATAGCTGTACAACAAGTTATATGTGGTTATGATAATCATATTTAGAGACATATTGGCTATTTTGTTATTTAAAAAGTACATCTGTATCTCCCCAGGAGGAAATGCAGATTTCTTTCTGAGCCAGCTGACATAGCAAAATGAAAATCTGGATGGTTCCTTACTCAGCTGCACAGGCATACTTTTCTCACTGCCTGCTATTTTGAGTTGGTGCAAGATGAACTTAATAGTTACTTAATTTGTGTTGCCTGCTTTGAGGAATAGCTTGGATAGGTCTATATGAATTTTTTACTGAATTCTTGTTAAGTGCCTAATTTTTATTTTTTCATTCTTTTAGTATATTTTCTTAGTTTTATGTGATTCATAGGACCATAAAAATATTGACGAGTTTTCATGGTACTAAGATAGAGCTTATTTGTATTGCACTTCGATAGATAATTTATCCTACCATATAGAATATATATCACATATAAGCGTGTCGCTTTGTTTTGAGGCAGTATCTGCTTGGAATTCAATGCCATCCAAATTAGGCAGAGTTCAAACTGAGATACTTGTTTGTACTAGAAAAATATCCCTGTAATTAAATATAGGAAGCTTTTCTTAAAAAAAAAAACAAAACAACAACAACAAAAAAACAAAACAAAAAACCTCCAAACAAAACAAAGAAACAAACAAACAAATACAACAACAAAACCTAAAAAAAACCCTCAAACTTTTTTAAGCTCTGGGTCTTATTTTTTATAAGTATTTGTTGTTTTTGCCTTTTTTTCAGTTACAAATATTCTTCAGTAGGGTATTCTTGATGTACTTCTATCAGTACATGTAGCCTTCCTTGGAATTAAAAAAAAATAAAAATGTAATACAAAACAACCTCAACCTCTCATAATGAAAATAATGTAGAACAGATTTATGAGGCAACCTGTGATTGCTTCTACTATCCACTTTTAGAAGATTCATAGGCATCAAGTTTTCCCTTTCCAGAAGCTCTTTGCCTGTTCTCTTGTTAAGACTTGTCTTTACAATTACAGCCTGGGAAATGAATGGCCTATAATTAGGCATAACCATCAAGAAACAGAGGCTATTTATGCAGAAGTCTCTGTATCTTGCTCTCATATAGCTGCTAAGTAATGATTGAGGAAAGCTGCTCAAACAAGTGAATACAACTTCTCAACACCCCTATCAGTGAAACAGTGGCAGTCATCGATTCCCTTTACTCCTCTTGACTTCTGAATTGGAGTAGACAATTAAGCAATCTTAGCTTTCTCATAAAGACTGTCTTCCCAGTTGGAGCAGCGTGAAAGGAAGCTCTGAGAAATATTAAAAAAAAAAAAGTAGGCCAAAGAAAGAGATATAAAGATTGATTTCTTCTCCCTTAGTGAGTGTTAGCAATTAAGTAAACTGATTTGCAGTGAGGTCATCAGTCACAACTGGAAGCTAATTTGAAAATGGATTAGCTTAGGAAATAGCAATTTCTGCTCCATGGGATTCAACAGCAAGTGATTCAATTCTGTAACAGAACTCATAAACTGGCTGAGATCAATGCCTACCTAATGTGCCTTTACACAGTGGGCACACTTCAGTGACAGCGGCTGCAAGGAGTTTCCCTGCTGGGTTTCCTCTGCCCCACGCTCCTGTTCCACAGGTGTGTTAGCTGATTATTTTTCCTAAGGGAATAAACAGTTTAGGAGAATTAGAACGGGTGGAACTGTTTCCCGCTCTCTTGAGAACGAGCTTTTCAGTCCGAGATCAGTAGTAGCAAGTGAGAAGGATTAGTTAGCACACCCTTTTCTTAGAAAAGGGCTGAATCTGCTATGTGTTGCAGGATTCCACAACAGCACAATAGAGACAAATACAAGAGCTCCTGGGATTTACAGCCATGGCAGGACCTGAGTCTGGTCAGATTTTGGGGGCTGTGTGTGCACACAGGAGGTGAAAGAACCTATCCCCTGCTCTGTCCCCCCTTTTCCCAAGACTCCTAATACCGGCCAATGATCTTCTCTGAACTGCTTTGCCTCTTGAGAATTAGTCCAACCCTATTGCTCCATCTATCCTTTTTGGGCCTACATCTTCTTTCCCAACACATACAAGTTCAGGTCCAGCTGAATTCCCTGGCTGCAGGTCCCTGCACTGGGATTCAAGCAGCTTACAGTGACTGGAGCTTGTGAAATCACTTGGTTAGCCAAGGAGTTGCTGGTAGCAAAGACCTCAATGAAGTTGCTTGGGCATTTACCACCAATTACCTCAGATGAATATAGAGATATTTGTGTATCTGCTCAAGTGAGAGACTGAATGTTCTAATTGCCATCAGTTCAGCAACAGTGATCAGTGATGGCCCTGAGGCACTCAGGGGCATGGTTTAAGTAAGCTTGTTGGGACCAGATTGAAAGGTAGAGTTAAGATTCTCCTGGGGTGAAACTTCTGAGAGTTTTGCATACTACCAGTGGTAAGAATTCTGCAGTTCAACATCAGGCTGAATTAATAAGTCTGGAGAAATATAGTTCTCTTGCAGTGAGAACTTTTGGCTCCAAGCGTGGTCAAAAGCTTTGGGCTAATATATTTACAATTTCATAATGGAAGTCTGGATGGATAAATAAATTATCTTTGCTGTGGTGCTTCTACAATGTTTCTTTGAAATTAATTTTGACTTCTTAAAATGCTAACAGGATGTGTGCCTAGCTCTAGAAAACTAGATTTTGAAATGGAAATTGATCTTATCTTGAGGAAAAAGAGGGAATCTTTCACTTAAAAATGTGAAAAAGCCAACAACTCCAAAACTTGAAATGAAAGTCTATAAAAATCACTTACTTGTTTTCTCACAAAGACTATTAACAAGTTGATATTTCTAAACCATAAAGATAAATCATGATGATCACCTAGTTATTGAGCTGTAATGCCAATATAAATTTGAAAGCAAAAAAATAGATGAATAATTGAAGAAGATATGATATTAAACTTTACCCCCTACTCCTAAGGCATGTCTAATTTATGATTACCTTTTACAGTGGAATAATCAGACACAATTCAAATACAAAGTACTAAGATCTCTAAAAATGAGACTGTTTACCCAGATATTTGTGGTTATATGAATGCCACAACCTTGCATACAGCAATGAGTCACATTAAGACTTCAAACCCTTAGATACAGTTGCTAACACTTCTTTTGACAAAGTATTATTCAGAGATGCAATAAAAATTGTAAAATAAAATTTGTAGAATTCTTCAAATGGAGTCTTTAAGAACATGCAGTATTTCTACTGTGGGACATTAAATTCTCAGGAAGCTATCTCATTATTGTCTTTTTTAAGGGTAAACAGACAGCTGTGTAATATGGCTAGTTTCTGGTCCCACATAAGCAAGCCATTTTAAAAGTGAAATTTAATCTGAAAAGTGGCTTAGATATCTCCTGGAATATTATTTGATATAAAATAAAAAATTAAAAGAAAGAAAATCTGGAAAAACAAAATTAGTATGGTCTCTGTGTAAGCTGCCAAAGCCATGTAAAGTTGACACTCGTGCACTTCCTTCCCTGCCGTGCTTTCCTTGGAAAGGAAGCACATCTGTGTGGAACAGTGCAGAGTCATGGTGTGTTCTGCTATGTCTTGTTTAGTAGCCAGCTGAGGAATTAGAGTGCCAGGGAACTGCATGTGAGATATATGTTTAAGAAAAATCAATTATGCTATCCTTTAATGCAGCAAATTCAATATGTTCATGGAATTTCTGAACGAACGTTTCAGAGAAGTATGGAAATATGTAGTTCCATTTTTTTAATGTAGTTTTATCTATCAAATTAATGATGATATCACATTACAGAAACAGCTATTCGATGACACACTCTGAAAAATCAGAAAAATTAATGATAATAACTTGACTTTGCTTTGCTTTGCTTTGCTTTGCTTAGAATTTGCCATCAAAATGACAGGAACGATATACAAAACAGAATGATGGAAAAAAAATGGAAATCAAATATTAAGGGGGAAAAATCCAACTAATTTTAAAGTAAACTCTTCCTGATTTCTAAGATAATTGTATGAAGTCAATAACTGCAACAGCAACAATATGAATATTGAAAATCAAGATTTCTCTGATGCTTTGTACCCAGCAGTGTCTTTCGGCATCTTGACAGCAACAAAATACTGTTGTTCCCATGTCACTATTTCTCCATAAATTTTTCAAGTTGAGAATTGTAAAAAAGTACTTTAAGATTTGGGAACCAAATCCTTGTTTTGATTTTGGAAGTAAATATTATTTGTTATTTCCAGAGCTGGCTCCACAAAGGCTCCTATGAAATCACCAAAACCCTGTAGCTCTCAGTAAGATGACTTTCTCTTAATAATTGATAGTATCACTTACAAGGTCTCTTGCTCACCTACTGTCACACTCATGCAAATTTCTGCTTGTCTTTGGCAGCAGGGTTCTGACTTTGGCAACTGAGTAGGGCTACATCTGTTTTCAGCACAGGAAGGGGAATTACTCAGACCAAATCTAACCTGCCAGTGGTTGCTATGTTTGGACTGTGGGGTCACTTTCATACTGCAATTGTACCTCAGCATCTCTTTAACAAACAAATTGATGCTTTCTTATTATTGCATAGCAAATTAGAAGTGATGTGAAATTTCCTGCCATTTCTGTAGAAGAAAATCTGTGATGTCAGTGACAGCAGCTCCCTTTTTTTGACCCTACACAGTGAAAAATGATGGTTAGGTTATTAGATGTAGGAAAATTAGGTTTTTATGACGTGTTGGCTAAATATGCCAAGTAAAATTCACTTCTACAATAGCTCCATTGATCACATAGTAATAACACCAAATCCAAATTTTTTCTAAGTTTGAAAACAAAATTTTCCTTTGTTTCTTAACTACTGCCTTCAGAATTCCTAACCAAAGTTCAGCTTTTCAGTGTGCCAAACTTGTCTATGCACAGAGTGAAAGAATTTTGCAGCAAAGACTTCAAGCCAAATTGACTTTACCTTTTTAACACAAAGCATTTTAGCAGTTGAGAAATCCTGTTGTCCTTTGTCCATGAAAGTCACAACTGCTCAAGTAATTTGCTGATATCTTGCAGAATGGAGCCATTAGCAATATTGGAGTGAGAACATGCATCTCCCACATAATCAGCTGAGGTTTTATTACTCTCTACAGACAGTCGTTGCGTCCATGGCCTTTCTCAATCCTCCTTCTAGTCAGGAAGGCTTTGAGATACTTGATCTGTAACCAATTGATTCGTCAAAACTTTAACTTATCAAGAGTGTTCTCAGATATACTGGAGACAGATCTACAGTCAGAATGTAAAATTAAATGCATGTGCTCCCCAATACATTCTGCAGAGCAGCAATCAGGGTGCCCAGATGGTGTAAGCTGACATAGTTCCATTGAGGTACATGGAGGTATGATGATCTATAGTACCAGCATGTTGTCTGTGGTGTTTACATTGCACTTCTGGTCTTGTAGACTTATCAGAGGTAGGAAAAAAATCAGAATTAGTCTAAGATCTGTTCATGTACCATGGTGTACTACCCATGTACTATAAGTAGTATATGTTGAAGTTTCAAAATTAATAAAGGAGTTCAAGCCAGTCTGAGTGCCTCCTTCCTCACAGATTGTCAAAGAATGTGTGCAACTCACTCTGTAAATTGGGTTGGCACTATAATCATTTTAATTGGAAATGAATATCGCCATATTTCATGGAGACCAGTCATTGAATTAAGCTTCTACTGACTCGAAATGTTATAGTAGAGATGAGAACATATGCCACTGCTGTGTCTGCTCTGTGATACCTTCCCACTCCCTAACCACCCTGAAGGTGTAAGTCTGTTTCCTAAGATATTCTGCAGTTAAGAGTATCAATGTTATTGTTCTGGTGGGTTTTTTATTTATTATGCCTAGCAACTTCAAAGAGGGAATATATCACGGCTGTTTGCATAAAATATTCCAGCTTTATAAACACATGGAAATAGTTAAAACAAAATACTGGTTTAGATAGCTGGAGAAACACCAAGTTCTTGTTAAGTATACTTCTTGGTTTCTCTGTACGGACACGCATCTAAAGCAAACCAATAAGCATTTGTATATGAGTTTTCCTCTGAGCTTCCTTAGAGAGCATTCAAACCCACTATGTGTATTAAATTATGAACTTACTTCCCCATATCTAATCCAACATCCACAAAGAACTTTTCAGCTATTTAACACAACTTGGATGAAAAAAAACCCCACATCTTATTCATGTCAAAAATGTAAGTGGAGAAAATAAAGTACCCCACATTCAAATCCAGCAGAATACTTGTATTGATAAGCATGACTCAGATTTTCATATCCTATTGGATCACACATGTTATAGGGTCAAGAGAAATGCATATTGGCCAGTATGCATTTTTAAGCAGTTACAAGTCTTCTCCTCTGTCCTAAAGAGAGAAGAGCCCATTAGGTTTCAGAAGGCAAAGGGCACAGACATTTCACTGACACCAGTTGACCTAAACTCTTTGTTTTACCATCCTCTTGGATGTTTCCATTATTTGAAGGAAAGTCAAAGTTGTTTACAATATTTGCACACTCCTCATAACCTCCTTTACATCTAAAGAACCCACAGGTATTGTTTTTACTCAATACTTTTCTTTTGTTACTTCACAAAATTTTCTTGGGGATTTGGCTTGTAATCATTGGTCTCCTCAGATATCCACACTCTTTTCTTTGTAAATAATGACTCAGTGTGATTAATTCTCCGACTGATGGATAGTCCTGACAGTAGACCAAGTGGGATGAGAAAGCAAGATGTTAAATAACTACCCACAGGATTCATAAGGGACTCCCAGGAATCTAAAATATGGTCTCTTTCCAACAGGCTTAACCATTCAAAAGATTTACACATCAAGATTAGATATTAACAGGATGTCCAATCTATAGCTACCAGCTAAATCAGCATCCCATAATGCATAGAATGGATAAACATACCAGTACTCAGTCTAAGCACACATAACACAGTCAAATGAACTTCAGATTGTTTACACAGTGGTTTTCACATGAATAAGCTCTGGAATCTATCCTAAGTTTAGCTCTTCTGATTTAAAAGAAATGTAACAAATATTCTTTATCTTTCTGTCCAGATCATTTTTTTTTTGTTTTTAATTTAAACTAATGAGTCAGAGCTATGATGTGCTCCCTCAGGCCTGCTCTAGCTGTGGTGAACACAAATCTCTAAGACTGGAGGATAAAAGTGTGTATCTTCTTTTCTTAGATCCTAAGGAAGAGGTTTGATAACTAGCAAATATGAGATTCCTATCCCACAGTCCAGTAGCTTTGCTTGGAGCAATGTGCCAGCTGGGTTTAATGTGTAGCCTGTCCTATTAACCCTTGATCTGTTCAGGTCCCCTGCTGACAAATTGTTAGATAGGCAAAATTTTCCAAGCCATTCAGGTCCATAAGGGAGCATTGCAAACTGCATTCAGGCCTGTTCTCCTGAACATTTATGCATCCATGTGCTTGGGAACCCGCTGTGCTTTCTGCACATGTACAGCCACAGGTTGTTCAGACCTGCTTGCCTTGTGTGCCCTGCACACTTTATCATGATGCATGTAATTACACAGGTCTTTTAAAAGGTAAATTTGATATTTTTAATAAGCCCTTTGAATTCAATCCTTCAGGTGATTTTCTAGTTATTGGCTGTTTGTTCATTATTTTGAGTCCCTGTTTTAAAAATTATGACTGCTATGCACTTGCATTTCAATATTTCACTTTATAGTGGGGGCTTTTGCCTTGTTCTATTAAACATATTCTAAAATATTGCTTTGTTTCCCCATGTGCAGGTGTTATGAGGGCTATTTGTACTTTAAAGGTATATTTATAGTATATACCTGGCTGCAATTTCATATCCTCCTCCCCTTCCAAATGAAAAAAAAAATATTAATCATGATTTAAATTTGTCTATTTAATGCATCTCCCAGGAACTTGAAACACCTGCTGTGTTAACCTATGCCTTATAAGAAAGGAAAGGCTATATATTAGATTTAGGCCTGTGGATTAAAATAAAGCTTTTCTTTATAGAACTTCCACCTGGGAATAGCTGCTCTACAATTCTATAAAAACAATGAGAAAATTTGTTTCCAGCCCAAACGACTTTATGACACAGAAGAAATTAACATGAAAATGTAACTGAAACAAAGCTGACAAAAAAAAATGAAGTGCCATGGGAGAATCACAAATTTCACCCTGCCAACAACATTTTGAGACCTGCTGTTTTTCCTGTAGGTGTCCACATGGCTTTGATTTTCTCCTGATTAGGAAAAAAACCCAAACAAACATAAACACTGGCAAATGCAGTGAAGAAAGAGTGCTGACCCCACTGTGTGAACTAGCACTTGCTGCTTTCTGCCGTGGTAGACTCTCAGTTTGACTATAAAGATGTATTCATTTGGTTTTAATTTGAGGAAATTTTATATTTCAATAAAATTAAAACGAAATTCCCTTTATTCAGATTAGTGAATTATGACAATTGAGTTTTACACAGATTTGAAGACAGTTAACCATGGCTCTGCCATGGTTTTGGTTGAGTTTTTTCTTAATATTTAAAGGAATTCATACAACTTTTTTAAGAATATAAAACAAACAAACAAAAAAGAAAAATTGAGAAAATCTATAGAACAATGACTCAACACTGTAATTTTCTCTGTAGCTTGTGTACAATGGGAAAATCAAATTTAAAGTCATATTCAGAGCTGTAGGTAGCTAGTTGCAAGAGACAGGGTGACAGATTTAGTCTTAGAAAACTTTGGCCTCCTTGTGTTGTGGCTGCAGTTGCTATTTGGCTAAGTTGTGTTGTTGGCAGTGAGAACAGATTTATGCACATAAAGCTGCCATTCTATTAGGGCTTTCATAACACAAAGTGCACTTCTCAAGTTGTACCTTGGTCTGAAAAGAGCTGAAAGAAAGAAGCAATTGAGCACCAGGAGAATGGTACCAGATGCTGGCCTTTTGACATCAACCAGTGGGCCATCGCTGAGCACTTCCTCAGCAAGTCCTGCTCTCAGCCACTTCAGCTACCTTAAGAAACATTCATAATAAAAAACACAATCAAGCCCAAGAGGTTTCATGAGTTCCATGTGACAACAAAAAGAAAAGGGAGGGGAAAAAAAAAGAATTAACTAAACAAGAAGGTGATAAAGCATGCTGCTGTATTTTGTTTCCAAGCTAGATGTAGGTTTTTAAAGGACTGCTTCTTACCTTTTTAACACCAGTAAAAATCAGTAATTGGACAATGGCAGGGCTGTGGTGAGATTGTAGAGGGACTGTGTATAAGTAGAATATCCTCTACGTGAAGCAGTTATGATGGACTTCAGGAGATCTGTCTTCACATTCCTTCATCTGCAGGTCATTTCCTTCTGTGCATCCTGAAAAAAACATAGACAGTTGTTCATGTTTGAGTTCTCCCTCCGTAAAAAGGAGATGATAATTTTAAGCTTATTCTGCCCTTTCATCTGTACTTTCTGTTGGGATTGTAAGTTCTTTGGGGCTGAGTGTGTTTTTTATATCTTCAAATTCCACAAGAGCGAGGTGAAAAATCTGCTCATAAACAAAACACAGAGATACACATTAGGAGTTGAATCCTGTAATTTCAATTAACTTCTTTGCACTTTTACGGCACCTTTTAGCCAAAAATCTCCAAGTAGTTTACAAACTATGCACTATGCTGTGTTCAACCTCACAATACTTTTTTGAGTTCATTAAATATTATTGCGGTTCTGTAGATGGAAAAAACAGGGATACATAGAAATTGTGTGACAGTAAAATCATTAGGCCACAGATTTTTCAAAGTGCCTGTACTTGATCATAACAAATACTAATAAATGCACCACCCCTTCTCCCTTGCCCTCTGCCAACATATTTGCAAAGTAATTGTATGGAGTGAGAGTAGAGACATGTCAAGCCATAAATGATGCTCGCTCTCTATGGAAAACCACAGGCACATACTGGTACATTATCACACCACCAAAATGCAAATAATACTACTGATGAAATATATGGAAATCAGTTTCAATGGCAAAAGTTTAATATACCCTTCCATGGTTTGGACATAGACAGAGTGAGGTAGTCTAATGCAGTAAAGGGTCCCCTATCAAGGTATATCAGCTTTTGCCTTAGACCTAGCAGGGTGAATAAAGTGGAAATGGGTGACTGAAGGGCAGAAACAGAGTGAAAGCTGAGGCTTCCAGTTTATCACTGCTGGATGAGTCCTCACCACTACCTGCACCTCAGATGACAAAATGTTCTGTTGACGCCTACTTCATAATAAATATAGCATTTTCTTTCCCCACCTAGAAATATTTCTTTTCAGAGATGAGATTTGATCACTATATTTCCTTCTTATACCATATATTCTTCATTACATGTTCTTCATTATATTACATATATCTATACCTTTGTTATATATTATGCACTATATTACACACCATTTCTTCAGGGAAAGAAATGATGTCATATTTAAAGCTGAAATCTAGAGACCTGGGTTAAGTTCCCATTTCTGCCATAGGCATCTTATGTCACTTAATTAAATCAGCTCAGGTTTGGGGTTTTTTTCTGCTCTGCATGTTACATAATTCTTTAGAAAATGTTATAACTACTTCAAGCTGAAATATATTTCCTTCTGCTAAGACTATTCCAGGACAACTCTAAGTATGTGCATGTGCATTTATCCATACACCCAAGTAATCAGTATAAACAGACACATGCCTGTGTATGTGTACAAGTTTATACACCTATAGAAGGGGACCATTTCTTTCAATATGGAAATTCAGTCAGCTCTCAGACAAAAAACTTGTAGATGTTTTCTGCTAACAGAAGGAAGAGAAAGTGAAGAATAACTTCTGTAGTTCGGACCACTTGGCGAATTCAAGCACGTATAATGTCATTACATAAGCTGGAAGTAAGCCAGGACACTGGGGTTAACACCACTGCTCAAGTTAAAGGAGCCAGGGGACTATTCACAACTATAAAAGTGGTCAAGAGCTGTGGTTTTAGGTTACACTCTAAATACAGGTAACTCAAGGACATTGCTAAATGCATCACATTGAGTACAAGCTTCACTTTTGCAGAATGGCCTATCATATTTTTAATATATATGAATTCTTGAAGAAAGCTTTTTCAGTTGTTACTGTTTGTGATACAGAAAAGTGAAGAAGTTAATGACAGAAGGAAAAATTACATTCAGTGCAAGCCAGTATTCAATTGTTTCCCTGTCACTGAGAGAAGCATCAAACATGGTTTCAATTTTATTGTTCCCAGGAAAATAAAATATGAGTCTTTCTCTGTGAGCTTGCTTTTATAGAGAGATGTCTACATGATGAATGTTTCCAGGTTTATTTTCTGTATTCTGCCTGAGTGTTTTCTAAACACACAGAAAACTTCCTTGGGAAGAACATGTTGTTATGGAAGAGTGGCTGTACAGTAAAACTTCAAAGCACTTAAAAGTTTTTAGAAAAAGTTTAGGAAGGAGATTAGTTGTGCTATTGAGCATTTTCATTAACTTTCTTTCCTTTGCTCAGCTGAACTGAACTGTTTGGGCTTCAGAAAACACGTGTCCTAAATGAAGTATACTCATGGACTTGACTTGTTAGACACCCATAGATCACATCTAACTTAAACTGCACTAAATTAATTTAAAGCAGCACCTGCATACTTTGTGATATAATTACTGTTACTTTTGATATAATTATGGTTACGATATTCCTTCAGGAAAGACAGGACTCCTTGTGTCCATACTACAGTGCAGTGCCTTCAGGCACCCTCTTTTGTGATATTTTCTGGGTGAAGGTATTTTTCATCTATCCTGGCAAACTATAACCAACAACGCAGGAACAGAGGGGTTGGGATTCATAGGTGTCCATATCTATAGATGAGAACACTCAGCTGGGAAGTGGAGTCCTGTTTCTGTGGTAAAATCTGCTCTTCATTGCCTACCTCATTTCATTTTTTTTTCAACCTAGTCATGTAAAATGTGAAAATAATTTATGGAAACTGTTTTATGTCTAATCCAACAGGATTAATCAATAACACAGGGCTTCTTAAACTGACCTGAGTGATTTGGTCTGAAGAGGATGCACAGCACATGTGTGCTCTGTTCCAGTGCCAATGGCTCACGTTAGAGTGTTGCCTCTAAACTGATGGGGACAGCCGCTTCCTCAGGGAAAGTCAGATCATGAGTTGCATGGAGAACTGTCTGTTGAGGTGTTCAGAGCCAATAGTACTGACAGAGAACAAGGGATACCAGGCAGTTTCAGAGAGGAGATAACTGTCTGTGCAGAACAGTGTGAGTCTTTGGAAAACGTTAGCAAGTGGTGCTTGTCTTCTAGTGATTTGAACCTTGTAGTATTTTGCCACCTTTCCCTTCTTTCCCAGCCTGACATACTCAGCTTGGTAGCACTCTGGTATGTCCACCATGAAAACTACTGCAGTAGCCCATGTACAGCTGTGCTCAGCAGACACAGGTGCTTTTGCCTGTACTTTCTGTCTGCCAACATTGTCATTGTATTCTCTCAAGGGCAGTTGGGGTTTTTGGCAATCCCACTTGGATGTCCTGCAGCTAAAGGGTAAGTGGAGCCCACCCAGCAAGAACAAATGAAATCATCCTTGTTCCTCACTGACTTCCTGTTCATTCTCAGCCTTTGAGGAAGAAGTCAAAGGGGACAGCTGAATCATTTAGGAAATGTTTCTATATTAGCATGCTTATTTTCTGGTTTGTACCTTAGCCTGAAAGGCTTGGATACAGCATCTGGCATGTAATGAGGTCCTGCCTTTCCCCCAATGATACTGTTGGATTGTTGAGGCACATGGAGGTCAAGAGACTGTCCACGAGGTCATCCAGTGACTGAATGCCTCAGTTCAAACTCAGTCCCAGCATCTGTTTGACTCTTGATTTTTTTTTTGTTGGTTTTTTGTTGTTGTTGTTGTTTTGTTTGTTTTGGTTTAGTTTTTTGTTGTTGTTCTGACCATGAGATTTACCCAAAATTAATTGCTGGGGAATTCAATGCTAGTTGGATTAAGTAGGTCCTTTTACGTTTGTGACAATAGTGTGTCAGTTCTTTAATGATGAATAGAGGTAATATGGTACACAGCTTCAATCCTTACAGAGTAATCCAGTCCTTATAGGACGAACAAACTTCAGAAACTCAATCACACATACACAATGAAGAAGAGACAGTCTTGGGACTATTCATTGACTAAGTCAAAGACAAGTTTTCTTTGCTAATAGCTCTTGTGTTTCTGAGGCATTTTCTGCTGTGACCAAGGTCAACATAACATGGCAGAAGTCACTCTGGTAGGAAATGGCACTTTCAGTGCTGTTTTGTGTCTTGTCCTTTTTATTTTCCTGTGGTGTTTTTACTCTGGATGGAATCCAGGTACCCTTCAAAGCTACTGAATCATTCCTCTCCTCCACTGGACAGGAAAGAGAAAATATAATGAAAGATTAATGAATTGATAAGGACAGGGAGAGATCACTCACTGCCATCACAGGCAAAACATATCTGACTGAGAAAATCAGTCAAATTTATTATCAACCAAAATTAGAGTAGGATAATGGCAAATTGAACAAATCACCTTGCCCCACTCCTCCTTCCTTCCTTCCTTCCCAGGCTTAAGTTTATTCCTGATTCTCTGTCTCCTTCACCCCAGCAGCACTGGCAGATGGGGAATGAGGGTTAGGGTGACTTCATTTCACATTGTTTCCGTCACTGCTCAGAGAGAGGATTCCTTCTTCCAGTCCATTGTGGGGTCCCTCTCACAGAAGACAGTTCTTTTTTTTTTTTTTTTTCTTGCATGGAATGGAGTCCTTCAGGAACAGGCTGCCCCAGGATCACAAATCTTGCCAGCAAATCTTCTCCAGTGTGGGTTTCTCTCCCTGTGATCCACAGGTCCTGCCGGAAGCCTGCTACCAGTGCTGGTTTCCCATGGGCTCCAACCATCTTTCAGGCATCCACCTGCTCCAGCATGGAGTCCTTCACAGGCTGTAGGTGGATTTCTGCTCACCTCTGGACCTGGAGGGGCACAGACTGTACCACAGGCTGCAGGGGAATCCCAGCTTCAGTGCCTGGAGCACCTCCTGTCCCTCCTTCTTCACTAACCTTGGTGTCTGCATAAGTATTTCTTGCTCATATTCTCACTCTTCTCTAACCACAATTACTCCTGCATAGTAGTTTTTTTCCCCCATTCTTAAATATGTTGTCACAGAACTGTTACTACCATCGCTGTTGGGTTCAGCCTTGGGCAGCAGGGAGTGCTGTTGGACATGGGGGAAGCTTCTGGCAGCTTTTCAGAGAAGCCACCCCTGTAGCCCCCTCCCACTACCAGAACCTTGCCCTGCAAACCCAATACATTTCTAAATCCTCCTTTTTACTTTTGCATTTTAGAAAAATAAAGATTACAGTGAAGTCATGCCTAAGGTCCATGAAAAACTCTGAAAGTGTGAATATTCAAAGTTTGAGAACATAATGTTTCTTGTCTAAAAACAGTCTTTAAAAGACAGAAAATAATGTACTCACCTTGATTTTATGCCTTTTTATATTCTTTTATGATAATACACAGTTCTGTTAAACATGGGTTTTTTTGCTCTTATTCCACTAACATGCTGACATCATCCAGACAAAATGGGTAAAGAGAAGAAGATAGATATGAAGCATTGTTTTATGAATGGAATTTCTTGAAGTCTGCCTTTTAAGTCATTAGACCTTTGAGGAAACCAGGACTTTAAATCTCACTAATATTTATTTTTTTGTTTAGTAAAATCTTTCAAATTGCTAGTGTCACAGTTGGATATGCACAGGAAAGTTTTCAGGGATTGAAGTTCCTAAGAAGATGAAGTGACTTGAGGCCACGGGATGTTTTTTCGACCAGCCAGTTCTCACAAAAGAGCATAGCACAGATCCATCATATTGTGTTAGTGATATAGAAGCTTAAACCAAGAATATTTTTTTTCTTTTGTAGGAGAAGTAGGTGATTTTACACTTTGCCTATTGTTGCTAGATACAATCTTTCCATCTTTGCTGGAGCCAAGAAACTGATCTCTACTCTAGTTTAATCTCAGAGTGTAAATTATGCACACAAACACAAATCATGAGAAATCTCACTCTTTTCTATTCTTTCTGGCAATACTCCTTCTCCCTGCTCTCCTCCACAGGTTTTGAACTATGTGGGCATTTAAAACTCTAGCAAAGCAACACACAACACAGCACAGGCAGTTCTGAGGAGAGGGTAGAGAGAAGTCACCCATGACAGGTGTCTGTCATATTGCCTGACACTATTTGGAGGTTACTGTAATGATAAGGGTGTCAAGAGCCTAGGCCAACTATAGCAGAGTTTCTATGTCTTTGTAACTTGCTTTTGACAGATAGATAGTTTTGATCATATCTGTTTTTCTGTTTTATTTTACTCTGCAACCAGACCCTAAAATCCATTGTCATCCTCCTGCTTTTTAAGGAGATTTAATTTGGAGATACTTGACTAAGTTTTGAAAAGTTGGAAACATCTAAACTTTTATATTCTCAAATGATCCAAATGCACAGATTCTTTTTCCTCTTTAAATAAGTAGGTTTTTAAGCAGTTTCTCATTCATTTTTTTACTAGCTGTTTTAAAATGCTTGGGAATGAAATAGTCTGCTTGCAACTAAGTGGCAGCACTTGTCCTGGAAATGAAATTCACATTGCTAAAGTGTTTATGGAATACATGGAATGAGAGCATATAAATCATGGTCTCTCTACATATAGTTCAAAAACAGTAATTTTAAACATTGCAAGCATTACAGTGAGTTGTGATGAAAAATAAAGCACCATTTCATGAGGGCAGGTGGGATGGCACTGACAAAACTCTTACCATGTGTACCAAAAAAAAAAAAAAAAAATCTAAATTTATATGCACCTAAATAAAGAATTCACTTGATCAAACTTCACTTCTGAGCCTCTTAAAAACTTCAAATATATTGCTTATAACAGACATTGGTGGTCTGAAGATCATACACTCACAATTAGCTTCTCATTTAAAAATGGGAAATACAACACCTTTTTTACAGTAACAGAAGGAACTAGATTTTTGTGAAGAATGACTCAGAGTGGGACAATTTTTTACCTGTTCTTATGTTGGTAGAACTATCAATTAGTTCCAATCTTTTCATGAATTTGCTTTTATAGCAGAAAATATAAGTGGTCAGATGAGATTATAATGATGTCTTTTCTACTGAATGTATAAATGAATTATACTATTTTTTACCATTTCCTGAAATGGTATAGAAAGGCTAGCTTTGTGAATGCAGTTCTTCTCAGCCCTAACCAGATGGAAAGAAATCACTTCAATGGGTGGAAAATAGAAATTGTTTGTCATGAACGTCATATTTGATACTCTAAAAGAACTCCATTGTGGACATAAATATATCTGTTATGGTTTTGCTTCAAATAGAATAATTAGATTATACTTTTGAACTAGAAGGTTCTATAGTCTGAGTTGTTTTTTTTTACTCTTCTTATCTTCCATTGTTTTAGAAAAATGGACTGCAATTTCAAGCCAAGAATACCTGAAGTCAGCTTCCACATGCTGTTCCCAATTGCTGCTAGACAACCGTGTTCAGTAGGAGAGTATTTGGCTTCTCACTGTACAGTACATAAATCTCCTGCAATTGCTGCTTCAATTTTTCTCTTTCCTTTGAACTCTTGAATGGAGGAAAAGAATTTCTTAAAGAGTTCAGTAGGAATGTCCCATTATGAAACATCAATCATCAAATGCCCATTGTACATGGAAAGTGAGGTGATTGTAATAAAATTGACATAACTAAGCAAGCAGCATCTGACCTTTAGGAGCCAGAACTTATGATCAGAAGACCCAGTCTTCCAAACCTTTAGGAGTTAAGAGTTATCATCTCCCACAAAAAATACCTCAGTAAATGAAGTGCTACATATGAATGTACGTGATAAAAGAGGTGGAATAAATTCGTCCCTGACCCTTAGTAGGGGAGTGTTGACAGAACAGAGGTAGAGAGTGACTTTTGAAAGGAAGGAAAAAAGGAATGTATCTTTGGGTCTAGATGGGAGCAGCTGCTCCCCTTATCTTGCATCAGTGTTAAAGTAGTTGCTGCTCCAGCTATGTCAGCTAAGTCACAACACAGCATGCAATGCTGCCTGCAGTTGATCCAAAGAAAAGGCGCAATGGGTACCTTTAAAATGTTCTATCGACAATATGAACATAAATCTCCCTTGTGCTTTGTCAACCTGTTTACTTTTGTCTATGCTCTGTTTTTCATGTAACATGCTGTCACTACTATATTACTCTTTTTGAGCTTGCCAGTTCTTCAAGTATTTCCAGGGCTGGTTAAAAGAGACAGAGCTACTGAGTGTTCTGACTCAGCATCAGGCTACTGAATTAATGCCTTTTTTGTACTTTTTCTTTTTTAATTTAGTTGCTTCCTCATTTTCTTTTTTGCTTTTCTGTTTTATTTGAGAGGAGTCAACTACATACACAACAGATGTAACTGATTAGTGCAACCCAAAACATTCACTGTTTTATATTGTAACGAAAGGCCTTCAGCCATCCCTTGGAGGGATTCTCTTCTCACTCAGGTGCTGCAAACCTTTGTGAAAATCAGTGACTATAGACCAGGATGCAGTTGACTCCATTCATATACTTTGCCAAGAACATAAGTGTTACGGTTCTTTCCTAAAGCTCTTATGTAAATTTATATTGACTTTGAAATGTAGTATTTCCAGAAATCCTTGAGAAAGTTCTCTCCCCCCATTATGGAGACACCACTGAAGTAACTTGAGTCAACTATGTACACTTTTGATCAGATAATGCATTAAATCAATATACAATATAACTGAACTGCATGGGGACTGTTCACTGTAAAGTAAAAATTTCAAAAGATTCTAGAGCAACCTTATTTAAATAAAAAAACAACAAAACCAAAAACCAACCAAACAAAAACCCACCACCACCACCACTACAACAACAACAAAACCAATCAAACAAAAAAAACCTTGGTGATTTAGGGTGACTGGCCTGAGGTCAACATCAGGCATAATTCGTAACAGATATTTCCTTATTACTCCTTGATTCAGGAAAGACAAAGGAGATACCAGAGTGACAAGAAAGTAGTAACAGTTAAATCTTTCTATTCTTCTATCCTGCTCTGAGAAATATTATGTGCAAAGAAAGAAATAGGTTAGGTTGCCCTCTATGTATTTTTGCCTCCTTCCCTCTGTTTCTATGTTTACATGGCCTCCAGTCCTGCAGCACTACAGGATCTGACAATTCACATAACAAATTCAGAGAGCCGTTTCTGGCAGATAGTTACTATGGTCTCCGTTTTGCAAACAGGAGACTGGAACTAAACTTCAGAGCAGATCATCCAAGTAAGCCATAAATAGAGCAATACATTAAATTCTTTCTTTGTCCATCAGTAAAGTCCTACTTGGGAGAAAACTTCAGGAGGTGCTTATCTAGTGCTTTCTCTCCTTTTTTCCCCCAATGCACTGTTTTTTCCCCTCAGAAAATTAGAGGAAGAATCTTTCACTTGGCCTAGCTTGACAGTGTCTCTGTTCAGGGGCAGATTTCTAGGTTTCAGAATTAAGGATATTTATATCTCACAAACAACTTTATAAATAAAACAAAAAGAGGAGCTAACCATATGCCGTCTTCCAGTTTATGTTTTAGAAAATATAGTTCCGAGAGCTCTTTGAACTTGAGAGCTAACATGCATTTTCTACTCTGCAGATGTTAGGGCAGACTATAACCCAGCATTGCTTTTCTGGAGTGTGGTGTACTGTGGCTTTAATTCACCCAAGTACAGCATGTCAAATGTCAGGTTGTTATGACAGCAATAAACTTGTGATTCTCTTGGAGCAGATGTTTTAATTTGTTAGGTGTTTTGGGGGGCAAAAATCTGCTTGCATTTAAATAGATGTTCAGATTGAGAATGGAATTTGCTCAAAAACATCTTTTCCACCTGTATGAAAACTTTATCAGAGAGGCTTATGACACATGTGTGAAGCAGTGCAAGAAATCATTGCAAAGATGGCCAAAGTACAGAAATCCCCTTCACACCTGAAAGATGATCTTTCTGAACTTGCTTCATTATAGGAGTCAGACCTGGATCATGGAGGATCCTGTTTAATGGATCTGATATTGCAAAAAGAACACTGAAATCAAGAGTCTGCTGAGGCATCTTCTTAAAGAGGTGGTCCTTGCTGCTGTGAATTAACATCATACTCTTCAGATCTTTCACTCCTTAGTGTGCTATTGCTTTTAACCTTTTTTTGTAGTCATCAATGAGGTCTACAGTTTTAAAAGCAAGTGCCAAAAGTTAAATCCTTTGATGGTTTTCAAAGGTAGAGAAGAATTATGTACCTATTTGAGCTGAAGGTAAAGAATGTTACAGCTGTGGGAACACTAATTCAAACAATTAATCTCATTTTGCAGTGAAATATGTATGGAACCTTACTCTGTCCTCAATACACGGTAGGATTGCCCCCAGGCATAATACTGACATTAAAGTTTGTATCTCCCTGAATCCACAATGAAGGTGAAAATTTAGGGAACAATTTGCCCAAAAATAAACAGTCCACAGACAGATGTACTCAATAGATTGGTCTAGAATTCCTCTTGTGCTGGGACTTCATGCTTCAGATATGGTCACTATTGTCTCATATATGTTGGCAGTGTACATGTTTTTCTCTAGTTCTTTCTATGAGCTGGTGAAGCTCTAGTTGCTGAGGAATATATGCTCTTTAAATTTCAGACTTTTTACCTTTCTAAAATAATAACTCCAAAATATGTAAGAAAATGTAAGCCTCAAACCAGGTATGGACTTTTCTAGAGTTTTCTTGAAATAAACACAATAATTAAAAAAAAATCAAAACACCAAAAAACCCAAACAAAATGAAAACAACAACACCAAACACACACACACACTCAAAACTGCCAAAAAACCAAAACACAAATCCTGCTTTGTTTGAGTCTTCTGTCTCTGATAACATCTCTAGGAGTTCACTGCAGTCCATCTAGGGTTAAAACAGTTCAGCAGAAGCAGATGTGCATGCTTAAAGCCCTACAAAGTAACATAATTTAGCCCAAAGCTGACTGATCCCAGAACCCGACCCTCAGAGGCATTGTAGAGGCAGTGTGGATCCACCAGCAGTGGGAGTAGAAACATTTCTCCACATCATTTTGAATGGTTCATTTGTTGGTACGTCAGCCTACTAGATATTCTAATTACTAAATAAGGGGCCGACTTACATTGTTGAGCATCTTTTTTTTTTTCTTTTATGGTTAAATATTCGTGCATGTTCCTTTCATCTCAAAACTTCTAGCACTCATACCTGAAAGGAGTGGTTAAATCTTACAGCACCAGCCAAGGAGTCAGAATAGCAGAAGCCTCTGAGAAGTAGTTTACCTGTTTCTGGTTTTGAAACCTGTTTGAAATAAGTATTTGGGTAGTCTGCAGCACTAACATTAACTTAATGGAAATGTACTTTGGAAACATCATTTTCGTCATACAATATGGCTAATAATATGTTTCCAAAGACAGTCAACTTGATGAAACATGGCCATTAAGAAGAGCAGACTCTCCCACTCCCACTTTTCTCCTCTACCATACCCACACATCTGTGGGAGTTTAAGGACTTTAAAACCTGTGAGTCTGAGGATTTTAAAACTTGACTAAATGGATGGCCTCTCAGATCCATGCATCATTGCTGTTCTGCTAGTAGAGTGTTTATAATTAAAAATCATGACATTTGACCTTTAGTCCATGGCCACAGTATAATTACATTCACTCTACCTCATTTATGAATGCAAATCAGGTCAATTTAACTCAGCATTGTGTTTATTGTGCATATTTTTAAAAGACATTTCTTGCCACGACATGTCTTTCTCCTATACTCCTGCCCTTTGTGGTAATTGCAGTGCATGCTGTCACACTGGAATTGCAGGTATGGGTATCAGTGGTGATGGAGGTTGGTCTGGAGATGCTTTGGATCTGTCAGCAGCCAAAAGCTCTGAGACAATTTGAATGGGACAGCCATGCCTTTGAATGGCTAACAGTACTACAGACAAAGCTTTAATAAAACTAATATATTTTGGCAATAAAATTAATATATCTTAACTGAAGTTATTTATGCTAGCCAAGGAGCCGGCATCCAGTTTGTTATACAAGAGAGGAGACTGCAAGTTGCAGAAGGCTCTGCTCCCAAAACTTGTCTACAGAAAGCCATTCTTCACTGTGCCTTTGAACCCTCACCATGCCTTGAGGTAAACTCCTCCCAAGTGCCAGTGGATTAAATAACCCTTGTATGGAACTACACAGGGAGAAGTAAGGGGAATTTCAACTGGTCATTATCAATCACACAGCACAAACAGTTTGGAGAAGTAATCAGTCTCTCTGTCCTTCACACAAAGAGGTTTACAACACCAGAGGAGTTTATTATTATTGCTGGCCTAAGATCATCAAAGTCATTTTGTTTCATCTTGAACAGTAGTCAGAGAGGTTAAAGGAAGGTTAAACTGCCTAAACAAAATGGAAGCAATTACACAGTGGGATCATGGAGGACTGTTTGCTTTAACCCTCACTGACAAAAGAGATACTATAAGAAAGTGTTCTCTGACTTTTCACAATCATTAAAAGCATCTGTCTACTTAAGGTCATGCAAAGCTTCTTCACCTAAATCTTTGGGGGAATATCACTGCTTTAAACACTATCAGCTTCTTCACAGTCCCAACACAGCCTCCGTTCATCTGATCTTTGCAGCATTGTCATCACTTTCCAAGCCGCTGTGCAAGACAGGACTTACACGGTGCTGGAGATGTGCCTGTAAAAGTTATGCCTTAGCTTTTTCTACTTATTAGTATCTTGGCAGGAAAAGACAAGGGTTTGTGGAAGAGCAGTATAATGGGGAATGCAGATTTGGCCCATTCCAAGCTTTGAATTGCAAGATGGGGATTTGACTCTTCTGCTCCATTCAAGGTTATATCAGAGCTGAATTGTCAAACTTGGCCTTCCAGCGACCTGCATCATGTGATGGGATGAGATGTGTCCCTTACTAGTTTTGTTTTTTTCTCTTCCTCAAATATGGAAGGCAGTAGAGTAAACAACTTTCACTTACAGCATCAGCACTGCTGTATTATGGTGCTAAACAGAGTATTTATGGAATTCCCTGCAGTTCCATTGCTGTTAAGCAGAAAAACACATCAAATAGTCCTAGAAATGTGATGTGTTTAAAGAAAGCATACAGGAAAAGTTTTAATTGTATAAGCAGGCAGTGTTAATATACACACAAATAACATAGTGTTAATTGAAACTTGTCTTTCTGAAAGGGGACTAGGGCTTCTACAGATAACCCAAATGAAGAATTGTAAGTCTAATTTTATCATTACGTAAGACACTTGCAATATGGCGTTTCTGTACCCCGAAGGAGTGTTACTGAAATTGCTTCTTTATTGATGTGAATCTTTGCAAAGATAATGGTGAAATATTTCTGTGATCTGGTGTCACACCTCCAAACACCAGTTGACTCAAAGAGTTCTCTGTATCCTGTGAAGTGTTTATCTTGTTTGAACTTGTTGTGAGGCTTAAGAAAAAAACCATCAGGGAATAGGTTAGGGGGAGAACACTGCCTTCACAATTTGGAAAAGAGCTTGCAATTATGTGGCATATCTTCTGTTGGAAAAAAAATAAAAAGAGAAAAAAACCCCAAGCTTTTTTTACTACAGGGAAAGTAATCAAAACAGCTTGTCAATGGAGCCAAAATGTTGAAGCACAAAAAAGATTTAACACAGTTCCAGTAAGAGAAGGGGGTTGCACGGGGATGAAACAGGCTTTTACTTCTCAAAACATTACTGTAAATGGCAAAGACTAAATAATATTCTTAGACAAATATCTGTGCATCTCTGATAATTGACCACAGCCAGCACATGAAGGAACATATTTTGGTCTGTCTTGCTTCAGATTTAAAGCAATGGAAATCTGTCAGATTCAATGAGACTATTCTCCATTTAAAGCTCTGAAGTTGCAGTGCACTATTAGAACAAAGTTTATCATTTGTGAGGAGCTGCTTTGAAAATGTTGAAGCTATAGACAAAATTACAGGTAAAGCCATGTAAAAAGGTACTAATTTGACTGAGATTCTGAGAGATGAAGGGAAAGACTGGCATCTGTCCTGGCTTATAGGTTGAAGAAACTAAGAGTCTAATTTTTTTCTGACTTCTCTGAGAGAAGATAGCATGAAGACTTAATGGAAATGTGCTTTCTGTTGCAATTCAGAAACAACTCAGTTAATAAAAAAATAAGTAATAAAATAATAAAAAATGCCAGTTGACCATGTAACAGTAGAGTAGTATGCCACTCAATTAAATAAATTCACTTTCCTTCCTCCAGATGAATAGACTTCTGGACCATGGCATGATTTATGTATCCTCTAATACTGGCTCCTTAGATGCAAGGACATAAATGTGATAGGTCAGGCACTGTTTTATAGGCAAGCAGAAAACTGGATATGAGAACAGCAACATGTAATGTTTCCACCATATAATGATTATGATGTCAAGATCCTTGTTCTTGTGTCACATCAGTGTAGTGTAGAGAAGAGTCTTATTCCTTTGGCCTCCAAAAGCAGGATATCCAAAGGATATGTGAAGCTGCACTTGAGTTGGGAAACCTGCACCAGCTCTGATTCTGCAGTTTGTTTAATCACATCTGGCACAAGATCTTTATATTACACTTCTATCAATGTTTTTTTCCTTGTACGGTTCTAAAATAAAAATTACATTATCCTGAACATAACTGAAAGCTAGACTGGAAGGTATTTTAGCCTGGCAGGGGTCAGTGGTGTTTAATGATGTTCAGGCTGTAACTTATTGTCACTGCCTCACTGCTGGCAGCAAAGAGCAACTGAACTGCCCTGCATCTTTCTGTCATTGCTGCATCTCGTCCTGTTCAACCCAGATCCCTTAATCTGCCTTGCCCAGGTAAAAGGCCACTGTAAATTACTGTGCTACATAAAATAAACTTAGGTCAGAATATGATGCACCAGGAAATGCTGTTACACAGGATAAATTTACCAGCAGGAATAATTCCTTGAGGCAAAGAGCATCTCTGAGGAATGCACATGGCTATTGTACCGAAGTCTCTCCAAGAAGAAATTTCTCAGACTTTCACTGAGGATAGCTGTTGGGTGTCTGATGCTGCCAAACCAGGTTACTCTCAGGAAACTGAGATTGAGTGTCACTGATTTTTCTGCTCTGTACAGGGTAGACATCCATCTTCTGTAAGCAAGAGATCTGAGTGGTAGGCTTCAGTCAGGAGTGCTTGCTTCTAGCATCAAGTGGGCTGACTTATTTTGCAGTGAAAAAGAAGGAGTCATTTTGTCTTTTGAGGTCGTTATTTCTGATACATACTAGGATGTGCAGAGAGGAGAGATGAGACTTTTGGACTGCTCCCCAATAATTTCTTGGGATTTCATTCTTTGCCCTTAAATGGGTAGGGGAGATAAGATTGATAGATATCTTCAGGGCACTGCTCTGAATTACTGGTTTCAGTAGCAGGCATTATAAACAGCCATTCTGGGTTACAATTTCTGATCTCACCCTCTCTTTAGAAGCTCTGAAGCCAGCTGATCTTTTTCTTCTTTTTTTTTGTTTTATATATTTTATTTCCTTTCACAAACCAATTCAAAAGGATTCTTAAACTATAAAAATAAAATTGCTCCCTATAAAATATAATTGGAGCTGCATTGTAGTTGAAGTGACAACCAGATGCTGTAAAAAAAGCCACAGCAAACTGTTGGTCCAATTATAGAAGTTTCTTAGTACTCACCACATGAAGCCTGGTCCAAAACAGATTTGCTTCTGCTAGGATCTTTCTGGTAATTTTTATTCACTCTTAACAGCCTTTTTGATAGCATTTTCCTTCCGTATCTACATGTTTTCTCAATATACAGACACTAAAACTTGAGTTCTGTAGGTTGGGAAGCAAATTCAGAAGTATAATAGATATGAAAGCAAGCCATATAAAACCCATAGCAGCAATTACAGGGGCTGTATTCTCACAACTCCTTAAAATGCACAAGTCACCTCACCAAGTCAATGGATTTCCATCCATGTCTAAGAAATACGCATTAAAGAAAATCAAGTCACTGAAGTTTGCAAATCTGGATCTTTTTAATGAGTTAAAAAAGTGTGTGTTTCCTAATAGTTAAATACTGTGGGGTTTACTTTCTTCTTTCTATGAAGAATTCCAGTCCCTGGCTTTGAGTATCAGCCCAATCCCCCCAAACTCTGTTAGGAGCAGCAATTATCTCCTGTCTAATCTAGTTATCTAAGATGAAAACAACATTAGAAAATTTGCTTTCTTACAGGTGACGGCAACAAGCTGAGTAAAATGGTTGTCTTGGCATCATTAGAACCATGGCACAATTTTTGTCCAAAGATTTGGAGTTTGTGTGTTCAGCTCTGGCATTGGATGTGTACACATATCACAGGATGTAGTTGAAAGGGAGATTTTTGGACTTCCCACTGTCTACAGGGATCTCCAAGATCTTTCCATTGCGTTCTATGAATTAGTACCTTGACCAGGGTTAGAGAAAGGGGCTGTAAAAACTAGATTCAGTTTAAATGCTGGGAACACTTTGATGAGAGGAAATATTGGATAGACACATGGATTTTGCTGTCCAAGTTCAGTGACAGTCCAGGTGAAAGTAATTATCCTTTTTTCAAGTGATAATGTCAGTCAAAATCTTCTAAAGTTCAATAGACATTTCCTCTGTTTTTAAATGTCTGAACCATAGAATAGTTATTCTATTTATTTATATAAAATCTCAATATTCTGATTTTTTTGCTAAATCTGTGAAATCTGTTAATGAAGACATTTGTGTATTATGGCTTTTTGAGTTTCATTACAGATCTACTGACACATATTACATAAGAAATGTTTATTTGTTTTGAACCACAATACCTTCTTCTGTTTCTTGCAGGAGATAACTGTGAAAAGGGTCACAATTCTCCAACAACTGGTATTACCTAAGGTCAAAAATATCATATAAAAATTTAGCCAGTTTGTACTTAGTGAATATCAAAGACAAAGCAGTTTCTTTATTACATATTTCTTGTACCCCTGCATTAGCAGCAGTTTCAGAGGGCTCTATAGACACAGTCAGAGAAGGAGAGCTGAGCAATAAGTCAGTTTCAAAGTGATAAAGGCATGAATAACTGTTGGATGTTTGGAGTCCGAAATCAGGTGCCACATTCCATACCTGTGTGTGCCCTTTGCAACAACTACTTTTCAAATACAGCAGTGTAGTTTTCTGTGATCAATGGGCAAGTTCATAGTCCTTTGGAGAACTGAGGATTCCTTCTTTCTCATGAACTGATAGTTCACATACCCCTCTGTTGTCTCTTGAAGCACATAGGGATGACCACAAGGTGTTTCAGTCCCTGCAGGCCTGGAATAAAAATATTCACTAGGAGAGCAGAAAATGTTAAGAATGGGTGAATGTAAAAAGAGCCTTTGGATATTTACCTTGGGCTGCTTTTGAATGAACTTTAACAACCAGGGCTGGAAAATCACAAATATCTAACTAACAATGGGAGAAAATCAGAACCACTTGTTTTCAGGTGAGTGAGGTGCCTTGGATCAGCTGTCAGAAGCAGCATTAAAACAGGAAAAATAGTTCTTTAAAAAAAAAGAAAGAAAAAAGCAAAAGAGAGAGAGAAACAAAGCAAGAAAAGGCAATTGGTTTGAATGGGCAGCAATATATGTGACATTTCTTTGCAAGTGGTTGCTATCTACATGATATACACCATCTGCAGCATGAGGTATAAACAACCAAAAGCAAAATCAGGAATACATTTGCAATGTTTTTAACAGGACTTCTTGAGTATTTTTTTATTTCATAGTTCTTAATCTTTTGCACAGAACAGCTTGTAACCAACAGTGCAGACCAATCTAACCCTATCAAATACTGGCACTGGAAATACAGTGTATCCAGACATACCCTGTGATGCCAGGTCTATCTTCATATCTTCATCAAAAAATATGTGGATATTGGGGCTATAACACAGTGAGTAAGGTGACATACTCTTCATGTCCCCACCTAATTGCCTAATGTCTTCCGGGGGATATGTCTTCTTTAAAACACCATCTCTTGGTAGGGGTGGCTAAGAACAACCCCGCAACCTTTGGAATTTGGACTAAATAATCTTTAAAGGTCCATTCCAACCCAAATCATCCTATGGTTCTAGTAAAACAAAATCAGGGAACTCAGGATATTCAAAGCAGAATTTAGGATTTATTTTAGGATGACAGCTTCCACACCTGCATCTTGGTGGGGCTGGAAGGTTGAAATTTAGAAACAAAAAAAGGATTTTGCTGGACAAGACTTAATGATCATTCCATTTACATCCTTAAAATCTGTGAATGGTGGATATTCTTTTGTTTGTCTTTTCTGTTTCCAAATGCTGTTGCTATCTTCAGTTTTCAGGCACAAGCAACTATTTGCATTGATATCTATAGGCCTAAAAAAGTCTCAGTTATGCACTAACGGTTCAGAGGCTTATACTGCAAATTATTTGGGGCAGGCATTATTTCTTGCTTGGTGCATGTAACATCTGACTCTCTGAGGACCCTGGATCCCAGCATTCAGTGAAAGCAATTGGAATATAATATTTTGCTTAACTGGGCTTTGGATGCGGCTGTCTTACTCCCTGAAATGCAAAATACAATTAGAATTACCAATTTGTTTCACCCACCCTTTCCAAGAAGTGCCTATAATCTGAATGTTCTTTGTCTTAAAGTCAATTGTAAATTTTATGACAGCATACGTGTCAGAGAGCTTTGCACAGAGACGTTTCTCTGTTGTCAATAGCAGTTTGTGTCACAGTGGGAAGTTTGACTGCTGTCTTCAACACTCAAATGTAAGTGGCAGAATCATAGTTCACAGTCATAATTTCATGAATAAATTTACCTTTTCTTCAGATCTCAGGGAAAATATTTATTTTGTTTGGATTGAGCACCAGCTCTTTTGGATGGTTCATAATTAAATTCAAGAGAGTTCATCCATGTCCAAATACTGTGCAAGGGGCAAGTGTAACAAAGTAGCTGATCTTCTGTTTTTCTACAAAAACACTGGTCTGAGAGGCCATGCTTCCACTCATATTTAACAAAGGTCTTCCTGCAGCACTTGTTTTGGATGCAAGCATGCTGTTCTCTCACTTA
This sequence comes from Sakesphorus luctuosus, assembly GCA_013396695.1. NCBI lineage: Eukaryota > Metazoa > Chordata > Aves > Passeriformes > Thamnophilidae > Sakesphorus > Sakesphorus luctuosus. The sequence goes on from VWZD01006509.1 coordinate 626,331, forward strand.
TAAAACAGCTGTAACCTTCCCTACAACCTTCTTATATGAATAATGTACCGTGGACTAATGGCGATCCTTTGCACAGGTGATCCTGAAATATACAGTTTCTGAAAGCCACATTCTGGTCCTTTCCATTCCATAAACTTATAGTGTAACTCAAAAATAGAACAACACAAACACAAAAAGTCATCAAGATGGTTGTTATTGCCATGAAATATAACAATATCTCAGTATGGATCTATCTAGGATCCATTTTCCCCCCTCAGACATTCACGAATGCATCAGATAGAAACTCTTTCAAGTGTTTGCCAAGTGAATATAAATATGAACAGCTGGGGCCAGGGAGGTAATCTTTCCTCTGCTTTTTTTGTTCTGTTATGCATCGACATTTGAATGGTTTGTTTAGTGGGTTTGGGGTTTTTGTTTTGCTTCTTTGTAGATGTATGAATTTTAATGCACAGAGCACTCTAGTATGAATAAAATATCTGGAGACAATACAGACTAGTGATTAAGAGACAGGGTTGGTGTTCAGGTTATTTAGGTCTCATTTCAAGTTCTCTCCCCCTTGGAAAATCTCTTCATTCTGTTCTAAGCATATGCTCATCACCCATCTTTCCCTCATCTTTGGTTTTTTTTGGTTTTGTTTTTTTTTTTGACAATTCTCTTTTTCCGTAAATTTTGTTACATCTTGTTTCGCTGTTTGGCCTTTCCTTGCCATGTCCAGTTCAAATCTTTAAAAATAAAAGGGTATAGAAAAAGTCAGAGTCTCTTCATCATTTCCCATAACCTGGGTTTTAAGAGACCACAACAAAATTGCCAGCTAATATGCATTTTTCGAAGGAGTTATCTTTTCTCACAGCAAAAAAACATATAATTGGAAGCCAAATACTACTGAATTTTGAACCAAATAAATGAAGTGATAGTGGGCTAAAAAAAACCAAACCCATGGAATGGAGGAGCGCCCCATCAACTGTGCCCTCAAAAGATCTGATTACACTGTGCTGGGAGGATGGTTCCCTTAATTCTTTCCATTTTTCTTATATTATTTCCATAAATGACTACTGATATCTTCTACAGATAGGAACTGGGCTCTTGATCAGTACAGCTATGACAGCTTTAACAATTTTAAGTGCAAAGAGATTAGAGGAAAAAATGCAATGATCAAGCTGAGGAAGACATTCCATCTTCATTAAATAGCTATAGGAAGAAATCTTACAAGAAAAGCAAAACAAAGGGAAGAAAAATTACAAAGTTCCACCAAAAAATATTCCAGTTGTCTTGTCACACAGAAGGAGTAATACCCGGACAAGGGTTTAGACTTATTCCTGCCAATAAATTTCTTATAAAGAGACCAAACTGAAACACAGATGTCCCATCTCATCAAATGTATATCATGACTGGCCTTAAGCCGTGCTGGAGTCTTACTCATAACTGATTGGGCATTTCAGAAATCCCTGTGTCTCCATTGGAAGCAGCAGCTTTAGCAACAAGAATGTGCGTGACCAAGACCTGCCCTTCAAATACTACTTCTGTGGTTTTTCTTACAAAGTATACACATAGGGCCAACCATAGCCTGAGCCTAATGACAGAATACAGTTAAAAACTGAAGCTGAAACCTGCACAACTCTGATCAAGCTGTATCTGGACTGTGGAGTTTGATTTCACAGCAGTTTTTTGGAGCATAGCAGGGAAATATATTGTTTGATATCCCCTATCTTTGCTAGAAAGTATTTGAGAGAGCTTATTCTCACTCCCATCCTTGGACAAGCTGAGCCTGCAGTATACAGCTGACTTAGGGGCACCTATGACTTCAAATGTCTTACAAGAGGTTATACAGGAGCAGAAAATCTTTTTTCTTTCTTTTTACTCTGTAGTAACATGATTATTGGGGTGAACTTTTGTAGCACAAATAGTGCTTTTGTCGGGATAGAAAATGCCCCAGTAGGTTTCTCTAATCCTTCTTGAGAGAGACATCCTGGGGCAATCAACTCATTTATACATTCTCTACATTTTTTTCCCCCTTTTTGTTGAAGAAAAGGGTTGGTTTGCTGCCAAGACCTGTTTAAGTGGTACCCTAAGCAATTCATTCTAAAAACACTCATTTATCATTCCCAAATTAATCTTGTAACAGGATAACTGCTCTTATTTTCATTGTCATTTTGCCCTTTGGATAAGAGATCACAAACACATAGATATCCAACTCAAAGATTCTAAAAACCATATATAAAAGAGGGAAAATAGGAATGACATTGATATAATTAGAAGCAGAAACAAGTATCCATATATCTTCATTTCTCATAAATCACATCTATTAATAATAGAATGAAATGTAATTTGTGCTGAATATTGTTCAGAGTCTTGTGCCAGAAGCATAATTGTTTTCAATCAGATTGGTAGTTGGGAGGAAAAGGCTTTTTTTTAAACACAGAGTAAACACTCACAATTTAGACAAAATAATTAAAATATGATATATTCAATTTTTTTCTGGAACACAGAACACATTTTGACATGAAAAATTATATAAACAATAAGGAGTTTGCTATGAAACTACTGTGCAGAATTTTAAAACCATATATACATGCTGTTGTGAGTGTAAAAAATAATATCTTGGCACTGGCAAGAACAGCTTGATACAATGAAAAAGTTATAGATGTAACTTTTTTACTGCAAACACGAAGCCTTTTTCAAGCTATGCCTTGTAAAAGCATTGCAGACAAATTTAAACAAAGGGTCGAGGTTTCTATGGCAGGTTTGGACTCTCAATTCTTCCTTCTTTGGGGGGGTGGGTGTAAAATTTTATAGGTTCTGCTCACACACTTAGAGGCTTTTCTCTCAAAGGACTTTCTTGTAGAGGAACACACCGCAAAATGTGTGATTTCTGACACCTCTCCTGTTCCCAGCACCACAGGCCTAAATTTACGTTCTCTGTCCTGCATCCCACTCTGCAGGGACATGAAAAAAAATAATGTCATATTTTGCCTTCATTTCCACACACACCCCATTTCCCTTTCTGTGCTGATATATCTCTTCAAACTCACTGTCCTTGTCTTTGAATACTGAATATCTATATGTGTTTTGAAAAGATGGTCCATCTCCTTGCATAGTTGGAAGGGTTGGAAATTATGGGTTTTCAAACACACTGAAGAGTAGGAAGCATTCACCAAACTCACTAAACCATGATTCTTTCCATTGACTGCAATGAGCTTCAGACCAAGACCTCGATCTTCATTCTCCATTGTTAATATTTTTAAAAATGAGTTTCCTCACTAAGCTGTGAGTTACAATTCTTTGAACAGTTTACACAAACAATTTTGAGCTCATGGATTTTTTTTTTTTTAAGTGACAACAATTTGCTTTCTTTATCCATCACTGGCTGCTCACTGGTTTGTCTGTGATGGGTCACTGAGGTCAGTGGTACTCTTTCTGCTCCATGAATGGAAAGATTCAAGTGTTTGAAGGAGACTAATGACTCTAATAGCCAACAAAGGATGAATTTGCTTATGTATAAACATCTTTGTTTGTGTGCCAGATAGGACATTTATGCACAGTACAGCTATTCTTCCAGCATAGGTGTATGCAAATTGAAATAAAGCTGGGGGGGAAATGGCAAATGGAGCTTGCATTTCAGATGGAGAGACTTGGGACTAGCCCAACTCCCTGGCGAGGGAGACAGCATGGTACAGTAGGCGCCTCCGGTCTCCCAGTCTATGTGCTGGGTTTCCCACAAAAGAAAATTGCTGCAGGTCCCATCCAGTCGGCATGTCCCAACAAGTCCCTAGTTAGGGTGTTCTGAGCAGCAAGACTCCAGGGCACAGCACCACACAGGCCCACAGGTCACATTATAATAGGCTGGAGATGATCAGAGAGATGTAATGGACAAGTCCAATTCCCAAAAACAGCTTGAGAGTGTTTCTGGTGTGCATTATAAAAAGAAAACATAAGAATAAAAGCAAAAGCCCTTTAGAAGTCCCCCTCCATACCCCNTTCACTTCTCTCATCAGAAACTGACCTCAGAAACCTAATTTAACAATACCATCCATATAGAGATGCTTCTGTGGAACATTTTAGTTTAAATAGGGTATCATATATTGACTAAATTCTCTTTGGGTGAAAGTGTTCCAACTACTGCAAAGGCAACCTTCTTCCAAAGTTATTTTTTCAACAGAAAGCATTAAAATTATAATTTTTCAATCTCTCATGGTTTGTTTTTTTTTTTTTTTTTCTTCTGTTTTTNATAGTTTGAATTATTTGTGCTGGTTTGTTTGTTTTCTCAGACATCTGATTTCGTTTACTAAGTGTATCCATGAAAATGTTACATAAGAAATAAAAAATAAAATATCTTACACTAGACCAGTGAATATATTAGGAGTGGGAATGTAAATTTCAATTATTGCTACATGTCTGAGGCAGGTAGCAGCAAACAAAAAATTGAACATTTTCAATTGAAAAAATACATATTTACATTCATTCTGTATTCAATGTTTTCTTCCATGTCTTCAGTCTTGACTTAGGCATATTATTTTGTCCTAACACACTTCCTTGGTAAATCATGAAGTATAAATTGGAGCTCTGTATCTCACATTTTAGAATCTTCCAGGGGTCTGAGGGCCAGACAAAGCTTTTTAAAAGAAGAAGTAGAAGAAGCAGTGCAGGACTCGCTCAGGTGAGAGAATCACAGACCCCAGATCCACCTCATGCTGTCAGCTAAGGGTAGCACTGCTGAGTGCCCTTACATGTGGCAGAGACAAACTGATGCCCCTTAGTGCTTAAAGTCAAACCTGCCACATCCTAAGATCTGAAATCAAACATCTCTTTGGAGGCGAGCAGCAGCATTTTCAGAGATAAGCAAGAGAGTCAGCACCTGGGACCATCATCTGCAACGACTCACTAGGATGTCTGTCTGCCTTCATAACACATCCAAACCAGTGGGCTCAACATGCAAGAGCCCGGAGCTCCAGTCCAGGGAAATTTTAATGTAGATATGCCATAGTGCATCTTTTCTCTCTTCATTAGTGGTGATTCCAAGCTTCCACCCACACCTTGCTTTAATGACAGTACTGTGGAGGACAGTGACGCCCACATTTTGGTACTAAGTCTGTTGTCAGCTTTCAAAGTTTCTCACAGAGCTTAGCTCAGCTATTTAGGGCTGATGACATTATGCTGTTTAATAGACCAGAGACCACATACAGATGATTTACCAGCACTTTGGGGAACCAGAGTTTCAAAATCATTGAGCAAAGCTAATCCCAGGACTTGATTCTGGCAGGTAAGATCAGCCACTGGAATTGCTCCTGTCTAAGAAGTGAAAAAAAGCTTTGACTAAAGCAGTATTTTCTAGATTTACCTTTGTAGGATTGCTATAACTTCACTGATGCCTGCAGTAATGAGAGAAAAAACAATGCCATGATTACTACAGATCTTGTCTTTGGCATCAGCACTTTCAGAAACCTACATTTTCTTCTTGTTTGGTACCTGCCTTCAGTTTCTCTGAAGCTGTTTCTTTACTCCAAGCCTACACTGTGACTTGCCTGTGAATGAATGGAGCTGTGAATTCCTCACAAGGAGAGATCTATCCCTTCTGGGTGAGTGGATACTGGTGGCACTATATAAACACAAAGCTGTAGGAGCCACTGTGGTATAGGTGATTTCTCATAGCTTGCTGAGAGTGGTTGTCATGCTGGGTTTTGAGAGAAGGGGATCTGGCTGGCCTAATTCTTTCTTGTCAGCTGCCAGTCAGCCCCATGGATGTTTCTGCAGGAGGATCAGGGCAGGTACCTTCACTCCAGCAGTTTTCCTTGCAGAGGTGTAAGGGCTGGGTGCATACAAAACCACACAGCCACTGTATTTGTCTAATGCTGCGCAGTGCAGATCCCAGCCAGGGCTTGAATTTGTGGCTGGGCTTGGAGCCTGTAAAGCAAAGGATTCAAGATTTGGCCTGAATCTGTCTGTGTATTTATATAATGGCAGAAAAAGCAAATTCCTTACAAGCAAATATGAGTCAAAACAAAAACACTGTGAAGGTCAGCTGAGCACAGCAGTGAGATGATGTTATCCCAGCCACACGTTCAACTCTTAAGCTGCCAGACCAGCCAGAAGGACTCTCGGGCAAAAGTCATGAGAAGATGCCAGCTGGGAAACCACCCACTGACACCCAGCTGGCTTCTCAAAACAACTGGAGCCTCAATGTTTGACACTCCTCTTCAGGCACAGCTGCTGGACATAGCCAAGTCACAGAGCAATACCAAGGGCTTCTCATCAAGTTTTCCAACAAGAAACACTGTGTATGGAAAACAGTGTCATATGCCCTAATTTGTGAGGATTTCCTTTTTTTTTTATAAGAGCAATGTATTTAAGGCTAAATTTTATTTTTAATTTTTTTCAACCTAACTGGCATAGTATTAATCCACCAAGTCAAACTCTCTATTGGGGATGTTTGTTTGGGTTTTTTTTCCTAAATATATTGGTTAGCATCTTGATTTCAGCCAAGATACTATAAACAACTCACAGACACAGATCCAATCCAGAGTTCATTAAGGTTGATCAAAGCTTATGTTCAGTCCTCAACTCCTAGTGCTGAGGATAAAAGCACTGAAGTCTTTGCTAAGGATGTGGTGTCCTTGGAAATATATATCCTCCCCTTATTTGTTTGGATTTAATTTAATTTCATTATAACCTCATGTCTATAAATGCCCTTATGTTAAGTAATAAAAATCTGTATGCAACTTTTCTTGGAAAAGTTTTGAAACTGTCTGGAGGCATTCACTATAAATGTGTATTTCATTTCTGGACATGTAGTAATGTGTTTGCTATAGTCATTTTGAGAAGTTACATTGTGTTGTGATAATTTTTGTTGTAGGAAGGCTCCAGTTTTGTTCAGTTCCATTGAGTCAGACACTTTACAGTCGATACCTGAAAAAAATTTCCAGGCTACATGAACAAAACTCTATATATTCCAGAGACATTGTATAGACATCAGGGCTGAGTCTAGAATTAAAATCTAAAATCATGGCAGTAGGGCTGTCTATCCACTTCTCCCTCATCCATTCCAGGGTAAAGCCTGTGTTTGTACTAGCCACCTATACTTGCATTTTCAGGGGAAAGAAAATCAAACCCACTGAGTAGAGGAGAATTTAGCACACAACAGCTAGGTGTTTGTTGCAAGTAGTTTGCAATCTGTATGCTACATGTCTGCCATTCTCTTTAGAAAAAGCCAAAGAAGTTAAAATTTGGAGTTTAATAATAGCTTTGTTTGTTCAATGCCACACAGCACAAGTAAGTTGGCCAGGGCCTCCAGTATGCAACAGCTTTGTCTTTAAACTAGGTTATCTTTAATAGACAAAGACTCTTAGTGCAGACAGTAGGGCACTTCACAGTCCCAGCTAACAATTTTAAGTTGTTTTACTTCCTCTCACTTTCATAAAGAATTACCTGTAGGCATTGCTCTCTGCATTACCACCTGACAGGCCCTAAACCTGGCTCATCTTTGTTCCTGAAGGGTTATACATGCAATAAGCGCACTCCCTACTCAGGGGAGTAGTTTTGTCTGTGAAGGCAGAATCCGGCATGAGCAGGTCCTGTGCCCTACAACAGCACAAGCTCTTGTGTGCAGCAGGCCCCAAAAGAGTTCCTTCATGTTACAAACAACTATGTCCCCAGATGCATTACCTAGATCAAACCCAAGTCATGTTCTGTTTATGGGCCTACTTGTTGCAGGAAACTACTCACTATGTAGGCATAATACAGAATTAATAAAGCTGGATATGATACTCTTATAGAAATGGGAAATAGAAAATCCTGTATCCAGCTTTGCTCACTCCTCATGAATGAAGCAGAAAACATCTCCAATGACAGCAAAATTGCTCTTTTATTCTTTTATACTCCTTTGCTAAATTACACAGACAGATACTTAGCTTTTCTTCACTTTTCTTTGTGTGTGAATTTTACCAGTCTTGTAGGCTTCAGGACAAAGGCTCCTCATCCTATAGCAGTGGTAGTTCCTCATAGAGTCTTCATTTTCTGTAGAAGTAACCAAGTACTCTATCCCTACTATTTTGATTTTGCAATATACCCAAGAGCTTGATGAACATCACCAGACTTACCCGTATGGGCTGGTGAAGGCCATCTCTAGCCCAAAGCAGAGTTTCCATTTGGAAACAGAATATTGTTTTTAACTTGGAACCCCGAAGCAGAAGGATTTTAATTTTTATTTTTCTTAGCCATTCACTGGTCTTCAATTAGTTTTACTGTGAAGAGGAAGAGAAGATTATAGTAAAGTACAAAGCGAAATGTCAAATTTCATTGCCTGGCAAGGTTTGTTATTGTAATGGGAGCTGGCCATAGTGATAATGGGTAGAAACCTTGTGCTCATAGTTACTAGAGAAATGAAACCATTGATGAACATTTTGTTCTATCTAAAAAATCACTCTGGGCTACGTAGCTACTATTTCATGCTCCTCTGTAGAAGCAGAACTTCTTTTCTTAACTGTTGAGGCAACCAAAGTATTCTCTTCCATGGGTAAAAAAATTACAGAAAAAAGATTCTATCACATTTGACTGCAAATCTTAAGTATTTAGTAAATTGTAACCATTTCCTTTATGCTGTATTTAAGGAAATAAACCATCTCCTTGGGCTAGGATGAACTTGCAGTTACAAAAAGGTATTGTTACTATCTGCTGTAGATAAATGAAAAATCACTGGTGGAAACACGACACAATGAAATATCATGTCCAGCTTTAATTTGAAATAAGAGAAAGTACAATTTTTTAGCTGATTTTTCCATCTAGATTTTTCAGGGAGACGGTTTCTGCTGCCTTTAAAATTAATTTCTGGTTCTGTTTTTCCTCCTCAATGACTTAGTTTCTATTAGTTCTCTCTTCCCCATAATCTCGAGGACAGCTCTATATACTTTTGAATTCTTCTGGTGTTTTAATTGGATGTGTCTCCAGTGTGATACTATAAGTATCTCATTTAGCATCTGTGGTTTAACATCCTCTGGAGCAAAGTGAACCAACGACTTAATTAACTTCCACTTGGGCAGTTATCTACTCTGGGAACCTGCAGGAAGTATTGTTCTATTTGAGGGTGACAAATGAACATACATGAGGTACCACACGCCACCCAGTGGGAGATCTGACAAGAAACATAATTTATTTCATTAGTGGTGCCAAAATGGGCTTTCAAGCTGAAAACCTAAATATGTAGCAGTGTCTTAGGAGAAGAGGAAACAGCATGGGCTTTGTCTGAAATAATTATTATGTACAGTTCATAACATATATTTCCATGGGAAAGTTTAAGTTTTGTGTCAGTCTTCATCTATCATATTGTAGTTTGTTAGGTGTTAACCTAAGTGGTATATAAAATAAACAGTCATAACTACTTTTGAATTTCGTAATATTTACCAATTACCTTGTGAAAAATAGATTTAAAAGAAAATAACTAGCCTTGAACCAGAATTAACTTTGGTGTTTTAAAATATATTTATAATTCTTCGAAGTTATTGGAGATTTTGAAACATGGTTATAGTCTCAAAGATCCATGGCTTTCTTCAGATATATTGTAATTTATAGAGTAAAAGTTAGTGGCAGCCTCTAATTACCCACAGAACCGAAGTTTCCTGAGTGAAAACTTGAGATCAAAGGGCATGAATAATAGCCTTAAAGGCATCTCCCCTTACACAGGCTACTCTTAGCCCCTCTGCTGTCCTTTGGTATAAATTAAGCACCTTAGGATGAATAAAACATGAAGCACAGAAGGTTTAGATTTCACAGAAGATGAATGGTTGGATTATTGATGGGAAAAGGAGCATGGGAAAGTATAAACCATGTAGATCTAAAAATTTTAAACTCTGTAAGCAATCACCTTTGCTTTAGTAATATTTTTTAATTTATTTTTCATCATTTTGTCTAAATCCTTTCTGGTGATAAGGCAGCTAGGTTGTTCTGTGTCACTGAGCTGCACTTTAAGCAAGCTCAGAAGCCTTTCACAGTTCATTCTGTTGATTTCAGTGGGCATATGACCAGGCCATAAAACCACAAGAGCGATCACTGGTTGTTAAAAACCATACAAGCACTTACATTCAATTATAATGAAAAAGGTGCATACCTCTTGTGTCTCATGAAACTCAGACTTGAAGGCTGTTTGATTCCTCATATATATAGCATGAATCCAGTTCCTTCCTGATGTAAAGTTCATTGCCTTTCACTAGTGTTACACATGCTGAATTTAATTCATTTTTTTATCCTGTCATGGTATAGATGTACGTAACCATAGGAATTGGAAAGTAGGATCAAAATCCTTTCTAATGCGGATGTTTACTCACAGAAAAAGATTTTGCGGGATGAATGGGTGCCGGAGGCAAAAGCTGCTTGTTTGTTTTGAACAAAATTCTGTATTTGCTTTCTATGAAGAATGTTTTCTTTGAAGGGAAATAAAAATCAAAAAGACAAATCAGTTACTGCTTTCGGAAATAGTAAAATAAAATGTTTCTCCATGAGCTGTGAAAATGGCTGACTCTTCATCTTGGCCATATTTCTTCATGAATCAAAATGAAATTTGGACATTTGAATAGTTATTTTTTTCATGTTTACCTGCATTGAAAGCAATCAATGAAAGCAGTCAAATGACCAAATTACCTTTTCTTGCAAACCGGAGAGATGTACTATTATATTCATCTCATTAAATCCAATGACCTAACTTTTGGGCAGTCATACAAACATAGGAAAAGGGGCTTATGTACTCCTTATGCTTGACTAACACAGCTTCGAACAAAGGTCATCTACTTTCCAAGAAGTTGAGTCAGGCTTTATCTCTCCTCTTAAGGCTGTTCCACTTTTTAGAATACAATTAAAGATTCATTGGACTTGGAGCAGGAACCCAGGTGTCTCACATCCCCTGGGATGGGTCTTCCCACTTTCTTATACAGTTATTTTCACGCTCTCTTGCTGGCTCAATAAATATTGAAGTATATTATGCAAAACGAAAGACCTTCTGTGTGGGAAAAAATGCATTCAAAGAATACTGTAGATTGTGGTGATTGCAGCAGCCTCAGGGAAGGTGGGACTCCTACCTTTAACCCTTGCCCTGAATCAGGAAAAAAGAGATTTGAATCTCTACCTCCTTGTATGGGATTGTGCTTATTTTTGGAATCTGTATAAAAATTATAAATGTAAACAAAAAAATCACACAGAAAAGCTCTCATACTATCTATCTAAATGGGTTTCCTGATTCCAAATGCAGAAAGAATAAAATTTACAAATTTGTAATGGCAAAGTTGAGGATGTGTTCTTTTTGATGAGAGAATGTTGGAATTGAGCATAAACTTTTTGTTCAGTTCAATTTGGTGAAGCAAAAAGTCTTAGAGTAACCTAAACAACAGCTTTTCATATTTATCTTTGCGTTTCTCTTAAGAAAATAAATACATGATCAACTAAAGAAATAGAGCAATGACATTTCCATGCTCTTATAATGTTTTTACAGACCCATTTATTTGAAGGAAGAGCTGTGAGTCGAATTTTTTTTTCTACTAAATTATATCCAAAACATAGATTTTTCTTTTTCTTGTGAAATATGACAGGAAAAGGTACCATTTTTCAAGCTGTTTTAATCTTATCTCTGAATAGGTGTAGTTGTGTTTAAATTGTCAGGTTTCAGGAAAACTTTGAACTCTCAAAGCTGATCCAAAGCCCTCTGAGTAGGTGACAGTCTTTCTGTTAACTTAAGCTGTGTATAGAGGGGATGTTATCAGACTTAAAACCTATGGACTGCAAATCTGTGACTGTGTAATCTAGTATATTAAGACAGAGGTTTACAGGAGAGAGAGATACCTCAAAGTTATCTCAATATTGCAGAAATTTGATTAATTACGCTCTTGAAGTAAGGATATTTTTATTTATTTTGTGTTTTGTTTTGTGGTTTTTCCCTTTCTACATTATGTATGCAACATATTGATTGTGAGGACACTGTAGAGGCCAATGAATTCCAATCAATGTGAACACTCAGAAACCTTCAGCAGTCAAAGTGTTCTAGCAAACAAAAGCATTTTATAATATATCAGCACACTCTTTGTACTACCCTGAGGAATAAAAAGGGTGGTTAGTTTAGGTAATCATGAAAAAATAAATCTTGAGGAGCAAATATTCTCACTTACAACAGTTTTCTGACAATAAGGCCATTTCTAACGGAAAGGGAGTTCACAGGTCATTCTTATTAAGTGCTTGACTGATTTATTTTAACACAGCTCTCCCTTCTGCTGGAGCTGGGAGAACTGAGGTGTATTTTTTTCCTCCAGAAAAGCCTACTAAAGCTGTGCTGGGCTGCTAGATGGAAAGGGTGAGCGCTGCTATCCCATCCTATCAGTTGCAGCATTGCTTCCATCAATGCAGCCAAAGTGCTCCTGAAAGGAGATTTCTCCAGCTTGAATCCATGCCTTTACTGCCTCCCCCTGACCTCTAAAGTCTGCCAAGTGCCCCTTTAGGAACAGTTAGGTGGTTGTTGTGCTTGTCCTTGCTAACTAGATAAACTGTTCTCTCTATTCACTGCTCTTTCCTGTAATATTTATTTAAGGAACAGCCCAATTCTGCCTCTGGGAGATGGCATTTTTTAATCTGCCATAACGCATTTGTGATGTCTCTCAAAAGCAGACTGTACTGAATATTAAAAACATAATATGGAATATTATTCCTCACCCATATTATAAACGAGATCTTTTGGGACTCCAGCTTTGCTTTTAATTACATCAGTACCCTAATTATCTTATTATCATCCACCTCTTTATGCAAGAATAAACTAAGGGCTTTCTTCCTTGCCCCTGTGGCAGGCTTTCGATCAAATATTCGGAAACCATGACACTAATCATAACCATTTCACTGTTAGCTTCTTCTTTGCCCATCTGTTTACCCATATCCACTTGTTTCCTGCCATACCCTCAGACTGTCAGCTCTATGAGGCAGGGTGTCTCACAGAGCTTTGCACAGAGTTTCTTCCTGACTGGGGTGCGTGGGTGGTGGAACAGTTATAGTGATAGATTTATTTCCCAGATCATCAGTAACATAATTGCATTATTTTAAGCTGTAATATTTTTGCCAATGCACTTTCTTACCTTATAATCTGGGAGTACTGCGTAGCATCTTCAAGACAATTGGGATTAATAATTTATTTATTAATTAAGCAGATTGATAAATAGCAGCTGAAGCAAGGTACAACAAAGGCATTAAATCCTTTAATGATAGACAATCATGAGTTCAACACACTTTGCAGAAGTGAGACAGGAAACACTGAAAAGAGAATTTGATTATGTGTTGTCACTCTAATTCATTCTTATTATTTCTCACAATGACTTTAGACACTTCATGTATTTGTGTCATCCACGCAGCACTTTTATGCTTGTTGTTTATCATCTCCATCGTTTATTTCTGCTTTTCAAATGGGACATTTTACAATATTGCTTGAGAGGAAATTATAGATCAGACTAACCAGTCACACTTTTCTTCCTTTCCTTTCCTTTCCTTTTATTTATAGCAAGAAGAAATATGAATTCAAATCCATGTTCATCAAAGAGAGCATTGGGATGAGAACACTGTATGTTGGTTGCAGTAGTAAAGGAGTACAAGCTGAAAATATGATACAGCTGTGCTGATGTCTTTGTGATTATTTTGAAAAGCTGGCTATCTGCCCCATCTGACAGTCTGTGAACATGACAAATAATTTAACATTCATGCTGCTCCTGTTTTGGCAATATATATATGAGTCATGTGGTCACCACTTTCCAAATTAGTAGGAGATCAGAAAAGAGTTAATGACTAAAGTTTTGGTCATGACTTGTTCCATTGTTCCATAATACAAACCATTGTAGAATGAAATATCAAGGCATAAAGGACATTTGTGTCATGACTCAGAGGTCATGAAGAACTTCTTTTTCAGTACATCTTAAGGAGTTATTTCTAACTTCAGAAGTTTCCTGGAGAGTCGATTAATTCAAGATCCTCGAATGCCAGGCATGGTCCATGGATTCTTCTTTGACTCCGTAGGCTTCTGCACCCCTGAATAACCAGCCACTTACTATTGCTTCTAGTGAGTTGCAACAGAACATGCAAAGTCTTATTTCATCTATGCTTCAGAAGTCTATGGGAATTTTGCAATTAGATTTTCTCAAGTCTCAAAACACTTGTTTATTATTTGCCTGGGTTGTTTTTACTGTGGCTGAAATATGTGAGAAGGGTAACCCTCATTAGGTTATATGGTGAAAGAATGGCTTTTATCCTGAACATTGCTTTTGCAAAGAGGTGGAGGTTCTTCATTACACTTACACCATTTCTGCTAAGCAAGTTTGACTGTGCAAATCCCCTTGGGGAGTAGCACTTTTGATCCTAAGTCCACCTGGGCACTGTGCTTACCTGCATGTCATTTTAGAGCAAAGCTGATAACAAAATTAGATGACATGTATAGATGACACAGCATTGATCACTTCTTCTTCCATGATTCAACATCATCTCTGAGCACATGGGTGACTCCAATAGCTGACACGAGAGGAGCTTCTCTATATCAGCATCACAGATAGGCTTTGTTACAGAATCATCAGTTTCTGCTTATCCAAATTTTAGCTCTTGTCCTTTTTTATGGCTGAGCCAGCACAAGTTAAAAAAAGGGGTTTTGTGTGAAGACAGAGCTAAAGTTGGATTTAATGTCAAGTAAACTTGGAGTTTGCAGAACAGCAAAAGCACAAAAGGGCAGTGAATACCAATCCAGCTATGGCAGACACAGCCTGTACCTCTGCGCTTTGCAACCAGATACCTCCTAAGAGCATAAGTTGTGTGGTTCTTTTGCTTGTTTGAGAATTCCATTAAGATGTGCATAATGTCTCATTTACAAATAGGGGCAGAAAGAGGTTACCTCTGTATCAATTAGCATAACATCCAATCTCTTTCCTTATCTGTCCTAGAAAGGAGCAAACACAGTCTTCTTTCTTGAGTGCATAGAGAACAAGAACATAGAGAGTAGTGTCACCAGCCCTCTTAGACCCCATGGAAGAGCCATCCTACATTTCACACTAAAGTTTTTGAGGCAACATGCACCAGCCTCTTCAAAGGCAATGTGGGATTTCAAACACTGTCTCATCACTACCCAAATACTAGTCTGCTTATTTTGTCAAACAAGGCTCCTAGCTTGCTCGCTGTTTGTGCAGAACACATGCGTACACCTGCCATACATTTGGCATCAAAGGCATTGTAGAGCTTATGTTCCAAAGCAAATATACAACTGATAGCAAAACACAGCAATCAAAAGCAGACAGTTCTTCAACTTGATGTAATGTAACATGAATTTGTATGAATTATGCTGATTTTATTTTTGTCTTCTAGTGCTATACAAGAACATTCTTTTAAAGATAATTTGAGCAAACAGGAAGTCTGTTGAAACTTCTGTAGTCAGAACAACAGGAGTTGGATAACATTTCTGGCATGTGAGGTTGTTTGTTCATTTGTTTGTTTGCGTTACTGGTGGCAACTGGAAATATTCATGTTACCCAAAGTGACGGGGAAAAATTGTCAGCTTTGCAGCAGTACCCACTGCTCCCCACCATGAAGTAAAACACCCTCCTTGTCCATCTGTAGAAGTTCAGCCTTGATTTGAGATTTGCAAATTTGTTTGCTTAGGATTAATAATTTTGCTAAGGATTTCATGAGAGGCTTAAAAATCTTTGATTCAGACTTTGTCTACCCAAAATACTAAATCTGTTTTACCTCCCTCTAAATAGACATTTACCTGTCATAATTAGGATTAAACAAACTCCTAGGTCATACAGTAGACATTATAAAGATTTTAACATAAATGGGAGTACACAAAATTTAAGGGATCACCTTAGTTTCCCACTTGAGCAAATTCTGTGTCTGTCTAGAAGGTTAATAAAAGGTAATGAAGATTTAAAGCTGTGCTGGTTTAAAGGTAAACCGGCAGGAGAAAAGAATCAACACAAAAGAGACTATAAGTCAGAGTGACAATTTAATAACAGTATTACACTAAATGCAAAGGCACAAAGAGAAATTGGTTTTAACCCACAAAATCCAGAGGTATGACCCAGCACCCTGTGGCACAAATACAAAGGGGTTTGTTAGCACCTGTGCTGAACCCCAAGTGGTTCCCCCAAGTCTAAAATAAAAGAAAGTGAAAAAAACCTATTGGTGCAGCTGACTGTTGCAGTCTGATGAAGAGTGGTGATTGCAGTCTAGTTGAAAGTGGTGGTCTCCTCCTGTCAAGGTTCTGGTCCTCCTCTGGATCCAGCAAATGGTTTTCAAAGTCCCCAAGCCCCCATGATTATATCTCCTCAGGTCCAGGTGGGACTGCCCAGTACCTCCCTCAGGGCGGTGAGTTGCACAGTGAGTAATCTCACTCTGTAAGTTATAGGGTATTTGGACTCATTGATGGCCCACTAGCAGACATGACACCTCAGGCTGGGTGTGGAGGTGTTAATGACTTGCTGGAAGGGAGTTATCACAGCTCTCATCTCACAGGTATCTTTCACATCTAGCTTACAGCCTGAGGGGTCAGGTGTGCCCTGGGCAGCTACTGCAAATGGTCCATTGTTAACAGTTCATGGGAAATGAATAGAGAGTGTAGAATACATAGCTTTGGTCACACCCATACAGTGATAATCTGGTCCCACCTGCTGAACTAGGACAACAGATTACTCACTGAAAAAATCTTTGAAGTTGTCTTTACATGGAGATATTTTAAATTCATTAGTTAGTTCTGTCAACATTCTCCTTCTAAAGTGTCATATTAGTGTGAAACTAGCAAAGAAAAAGTCACAATAAAGGTTTTATGATGTAAAATAATCTTCATGGAAATATAGAATTCTCATCTGAAAATGAGTAAGAAATCAATAAAAGTATTGAAGTGATAAAACATCATTGTTAGGACAGGAAGACTTGAAGTGTGTACTCTACACAAATGCTTAGGCGGTAATATTACCAGCAACAATAATAATAATTAAAAAAAAAATAAAAGAAGAGAGAGAAATAAACCCCAAGACAAGTGAGTGATGCACAACACCATTGCTTTCTACCCACTGACCAGTGCCCAGCCCATCCCCAAGCAGTGGC
Organism: Sakesphorus luctuosus; assembly: GCA_013396695.1. Classification (NCBI taxonomy): domain Eukaryota; kingdom Metazoa; phylum Chordata; class Aves; order Passeriformes; family Thamnophilidae; genus Sakesphorus; species Sakesphorus luctuosus. Next base: position 643,416 of record VWZD01006509.1, read on the forward strand.
TTCTGGACAACTTCCCCCATTTTCTATACTTGGTATGATGTTCTATGGCATGAAATATCCCTTTGGTCAGTTCAGGTCAGCTGTACTGGCCATGCTCCCTACCCCCACCCCAGTTACTTGTGCGCCTGCTTGCTGGCAGAGCATGGGAAAATGAAAAGTCCTTGATTTAGAGTAAGAATTACTTAGCAAAAACTAAAACATCAGTGTGTTATCAACACTTATTCTCATATTGAATCCAAAACATATCCCTGTACCAGCTACTAAGAAGAAAATTAACTCTATCCCAGCTGAAACTAGGACAGCAAAGAAGTTTTTATCAATGATCTAAGGAAGCAAAGTTAAGAGATCATCAGTGATTTTTCACAAGAGAATGAAAGCTGTGAACTACATGAACTGCAGAATTATAGAATCATAGAACCGATTGGATTGGAAAAGACCTCCAAGATCATCAAATCCAACCCTTGATCCAACCCCAGTCCATTTGCTAGATCATAGCACTCAGGGCCACGTCCAATCTCAGTTTAAAAACCTCCAGCACAGTACCTGACCAAGTAAGTTTGCTATGTTTACAACACAGCTGATATGATGATGTTGATGACAGTGATGGAAGTAGCATACTAACATACTTTAGACTCTTAGACTAAACCCCACTTTTTTAGAAGATAAGACATAGCTTGATACACGAGTGAATGAAAGGCTTGTAAGTAATATATCAATCAACTTTAGCCATTCTGGGAGAGGTGTTTCTTTATAAAGTTAGTGGCTTGAAGATTCATTCTCAGGAATATCAGAGGCAAGAGTCCATTCAATCTACACTACCTGTGAGTAGCAGTACCCATTAGTGGGAATTAAAGAAGCAGAAACTAATTTATTCTTCTTCAAGCAGCTTATCCTGGTGATATTAATGCTACAGAAAGGTAACTGGGAAAACAAATTATAGGAGGAATGTGAAAAGCAAGTCAGCGTAACATTTTTCAAATGTGTTCTACAACAGCACTAAAGATATCTAAAATTATGAAAGGCGTGTGATAATTATTTAGGTAAAATTAAATAGGTTGTCTGTGTGACACTTAGATATTTTTATTTTCATGTTGTTATTGTTCCTCTATTGTTGATGTGTGAACCATGCATTTGAGTTTGAGTTTTATGCTTTTCTTACAACTTACTCTCAGATGGGCAAGAGATGAGAAATAATGATATTGCTGAATGGCATTGTTGCTGTATTCCTTCAAAATTGCCCAGAGTTTAGATATTTAAGCAAACTGTGCATCATTTAGTTCCTGAGTTTTTGAAGTGAGCAATACTACTTGTATGACACACCATGTAGATTTAGCACTAGCTAAACCGACATGTGAAAAGACTTTTTAAAGACATAGACTCTCATGTCTTCTTTTCACAGCAAAACATCAAAAAAAAATCAGAATCATCACTAAGCACAGAATTTCATGTATAATCTCTTTTTTACTTATATTTTATTCATTAATTGTAAATGCTCAGATGTGACTAGCAGCCTCTGACATGCTCTCCCAGATGTCCTCATGCACTCCCATTGAGACCATCAGTCCCATTTATTTTTGGCTGTGCCATGCCCACAGGTTTCACTGTGTCAATTTGCTGCAACTCTTACTCAAGAGACACTTCCTCAGGAAAAATGACCTTTTCAAATGTCTCTCCAAGAACTTTAAAGACATTACCCTTTCTTTAAAGTTTGTGTCAGTTTAGACGGACAGTTTCATCCCAATTATGACATTAGTTACTGTCTATTCTCACAACAAATTCTCACTTCATTTTAATAAAATGGTCATTTCTCTTGGTGGCATCTAGTAAGTTTTTATTTTTCTTGTCTCTTTACTTTCGGTATTGGGTCTGAGAGCCTGTTAATGCTTTTTATTCTCTCTGGAACAAACAGCACCTCATGGCAGACTCATTGTAGCACTCCACAAGTTAGTCACGCTGAGAATCATTAAGAGCATGACACGACAGGTTTTTTATTAGTTTGGAGGTTTTTTGAGTTTCGAGTTGGGTTTGTGTTTGGGGTAGTTTTTTGTTGTTGTTGTTGTGTGTAGGGTTTTTGTTTTGTTTTGTTTTTCTTTTTTTTTTTTTTTGGCACCAGTTTCTTGTTTACCTGTAACATTAGGGATAATATCAATTAAGAGTTGCACTCTATACCTCTAATGAAATTGGTTAAAATAACACTAGCTAAATTCAGGCAGAATTTACTCTGTAATAGGTTTCTATTAGATGTAGACCTGGTTTAGAAAACAATGATTTAATGCATATGGCTACATGTTCAACTGTATTATTTTCCGTAAGTCATCTCTAACGAGTCAGCATTATATTCTAACACAAGTATGCTTCTCCCTGTCAATTTAAGCAATTTCATCTGTGTGTGCTTTCCACCAAGGTGCTGATATTCCTTTATCATTAACATGAATTTATCACTCTTTCACTTAGTTTTGGCTCATGTGGTAATCCCTGTCAATGTTTTTTATTTCACTGCTCATTTTGGATTGTTATAAAATATTTTTGACCTTCCTCTTAGGTGTTTTTGGACCGTAAGTTGACTTTTATGTATCCTTTTGAATATGTATTCCTAGAACACCTTAGCAATTGCCAGGTTGTTTCTTTTAACAAGAATCCCATCCAGGACTGAACAGGCTCCCTTGAAAAGCTCTTGGAAAATTCTGATCCTATCATCCAATACTGGTGACTTTAATGATTTTCCACAGTTCTACCTCAGATGTAGCTCCGGCAATTTCAGTCCTCACCTATCCTGAGACCTGATGAGTTTGCTCATGTGTTGATAACTCCATAACCTAGTTATAGGCATTGTTTCATTGCATGTTTGTCCATATAGTGTTATTGTAGTTATTAAATCTTTCCTCCTTTTTTATCAACGCGAAAATGTAGTTTTGCATCTGAAAAACTAATCATTTCCAGGTTCTCAAACACTGGAACAGTTTGCCAGATCTCCTTCTTATAGCAATAAATAATGTCTGACCACTTTCATTTCAAAAGGGCATAAAGAGTTAGAAGGAATGAATTTAAGCTTCTTATTTCCATTGCTTAAGGTCAATGTCTCCTTTTGAGCAGACTGGAGCTCATTTTTGGTTAGTGGTTAGTGTGGTTAGTGTGATACATGAACCAGTGCTGATCATTTTCAATCACACTACTGTGAGGAGACTCTGCCAAAACCCTTCTTGGTACTTTCATAGTAAAAAATTAGATTTCTACTTTCTGGCATAGCAGCTATGTATTACTGTGCGCTTTTAATAAACCCATCAGTTTTAGAACCTCTTTAAGGTTCTCTTTGATAGCCATTAAATATTCTTTGCACTTTTTAACTTAGGCAGGAACATTTATCACAAATGTTCTGGTATAATTTAGTATTGAGATCTTGGGAAACTTTTTGTTGCATCAGGCATTTTAGTGATGACCTCAGCTTTATTATAAACTGCACATATACCTAGTTAAGATCTCCACTGGATACGCTATGTCTGCATAGAGCTTGCATTATGGTTATTCAGATTTGGGCCACAATCTCTGTTTCTTTTCAAAACTCCAACAGCTCAGAGCTGCTGGCCATGACAGTCTAATGTTTCACTTTGTTTTTGTAAAGCAAACATTACAAAATCTTAGTATTGTCTATAGGGTATATGTGCAACTTGTGTTATATACACCAGCTATACACAACCTAAAGAAATATATCATTTACTCCCTTGCCCCTCTATATAATTCCTCTTTTCCTGGAAAAGCTGGAAAAAGTTTAATGTGAGACAGAAGGATTTCCGAGATGATGCATTGGTCCAGGTCTCTACTTTCCTTCAAGAGTGTCTTAGGACAGTTTTGCTGTCATGTCATTTAATATATGCATAGTGAATGTAATTATTATTTTAGAAGAGGTCTGTAAATCCATTTTTGTCAGGAAGGCCAGTTTTAATGAGGGTGCACTGTGCTTTGGTCCTGTACTTGCATAATAAATCTGATATTCCTGGAAATAGTGTAGAGTATATCTGGAGAATGAGCACAGCACACCAAGGCCTCTCATTGCTCATCTTTTAGGAACTGGTGCTACATCAGCCCAGTGGCGACAGGGACATATATTCAGATATATCTAAGAAGACAGCAGGGTAAGCAGGCAGAAAGCTCCATGAATGCAACTTCTTGAAAAACATATCTTCCTTAGAGTTATTCTTACAATGGTAGCAGAGGAATCACTCTCTTTTCACTAAAAACTGGATTTTTACTACCCGAAGACATTGTTGTGAGGAAAAAATTAGCCAAGCTTCAGGCAACCAGAATGTATGAACTCTGACTGATGATTACTCTGCCAAAGTTATCAATGTTGATCATTTTTATGTTGAAAAATTCTGGCTAATGTAAAAAAAACTTTGTGCTCTTGCTCAGATATACATGTTCTAATGACTTGTAAGTCTCACTGTGTAGAGTGACAACACTTAATGAGAACCCAATTTAAGAACACTTCCTTCTTAAATTTACCAACTTAATCAGCTTCTGTTGCTGTCGTGCTCTTAGTTATTCCAAATTACTTTGGCTCCAGTACTGCACATGACTCCTTTCTGGTCATGAGATTTGGGGGGAAAGTAAATGCAATACACAGATTATTCAGAGCAGCCTCAGAAGCTCCATGGTGGCTGGGAGGGGGCCTCTGCCTCTATCCTCTAAAATTAGAGGTGACTGGATGGAGTGTGGGAGGTGCTAGATATTGATGGCAGTATATATCACAAGTTTGATCATTTTTCTGATGTTTTTGATCTTCTTTTCATGTATCTGTTTCCTACTGTGGCTACTGCTCTTGCATATGGCAGGTGCATTATTTAGGATCAACCTTCCAATGCTGCTATATTTTATGTTCATATCTCAGCCATCTCCACAAGCAAATGAACAGAGTATCCACTTGTTTTTCAAAGTAAAACTGTAAGACAGCTTTTACTTAAGCAATCAGATTTCCATGATATACATTATTAATTGCTATTGTTCATTTCATTAAGGTTATACCACCTGAAAATAGTATTGTTACACTTCCACAAAATCAGCAAAGAGTTCACATAGCTTTTTGCTCTGCTTCCACAAAGATGTTACAGAGAATATATAATTTACATTTTAAACACAGGTAACTAAAGGCTGAAATTCATACAAAACTCTAGCAAAAATAGGGATTAATTTCCTATCATTACTGAAAGAACTTTATTTGTTGTAAAACTGCCCTAGTTCCAAAGGGCATTGGTAGAAGACAGAAATATTTCTTTAGTTTTGATTTTTTAACCATCTGCCTCCCCTGCCTTGGAATCTGTTGACCTATGGTCAGTAGAAACACAGAGCAGAAATACAAAAGCTGTGGAAATATATTAGAAAAAGAGAATCTAGATCCAATTTCTTTTCTCCTGAAGAGACTCTACATGTTCTAGAGACATTGGGGAAATATTTTTACTTTTGAAAAAAAGGTGAAAAGCAATGTGAAACATTCTTCATAAAAACAAACTCAGCAAAGCTAAGCTAGTTTTTGAAAGGGAGTTTATTACTCATTGAAGAATGAAATACTTGTAAATAAATAGAAAGAAGCAGTACAGAAACAGATAGCAGTATATACAGTAAATCTTGTCCTGTTCACTAAGTATGTTGTGGATGTCTTACCTTCTGGTAATACAGCATAAGATAGTCTTTATGGTTGTGCAGGTTTGGTTTCTCCTTTTACAATCGGTGTTATGACAGATTTTTTTTTTTTGTAGTGTGAATTGTTGTCACAGAAAAAGTACAAGAAAATCCTTTAAGTGATAAACTCCATCTGCCTTGGCCAGATTCCTTAGCTGACCGACGACCTGTAACCCATATTATTGCCTGTTAAGAGTTGAAGTTTGTGTTACTTCTTTATCAGTACTATAACATTAACCTGTCCTGTTCCAGACACTGCTGATATTCTGGTTTACATGTGCATAACAAAGACTTCCTTCTGGAATGAGAGATGTCCCAAAAAATTTGCTGAAATTAAATTACAGCATGTCCACTAACTCCCAATTTCTGCAAGGGAGGCAGAACCCTGCTATTTTCTCTAACACAATTTCATTGGTTCCTGAAAAGAGCTTTTATCTGATACTAACTGTGGTAGTAAAAATTCAAAGTCGGAAGTGGATCACAGCCAACTCTTCCACTTGTGCACAAGATAAATGTGCCATTAACTATGTCTCTTTAAGTTATTTATCTCATGAAAGCAAATGAGTTCAAAGCCTTCCATTTACTGTTATATGATTGTAGATATCTGCTGTCAGGTCTTCACTTGCTGAAGCTGAGCACTTTGCAGGGGCAGAAGTGTAGTTGGCAATCCAGTATGGCTCAGAAATATAGATTGTTTGCAAAATAATATGGTAGCTGATAAAAATGTATGCCCTTTTCCTCCTTTTTTTCTCTCTAAGTGTATGTGAAGCACAGTATCAGCAACAGCTCTCTCCTTTACAGGTATGAGTCCTGACATTGTGCTTTCTACCATTAACTTGAGAGCTCACAGAGACACAAGTTGGTCCAATATATGTAATACTTACATTGGTTTGAATTAATAACATCTCATAGGAAAATCTCTTCATCTCTGTATCTCTGTTTCTCCCATCATCTGGCTCTTTCAGACTTTTTTCTCTTAGAGGATATACAGGATATAGTAGAAATATCAGCTTGGCGCTGTTACTAACCATAAAATTCTCTGGAAAGAGCTTCAGTTTATTTTCCTACCTCTTAGCCACTGAGCTCAGAAAACTTCACTAGGTTTTGGGGATTTTTATCAGTTCCTGTCTATATTCTTTTTCTTCCTGCCTATGATGATATTTTAACTAGAATTCTCAGTGATGGGTAATTTTTTTCTGTGCTGTGCTGCATGGACAAGAGTAAGCCTTCAGCAGTGAATAGTTACTTTGTAGTGGAATCACAAGGAGGGGACCCATAGGTACTTTTTGCATTGGTGGCAGAGGTATGAGCTCACACATTTTTTACCATGAACTAACAACAGGCTGTGTTCATATAGTCAGATGATGCATAAAACTCACAGTCACACAGTACTGTATCTCAGCCTAAGCCTCAAGACCCCCAGCCTGCTGAATAGTCTTAAGACATTCCATATTGCAGAAAAATACCATATATATAACTATCAAAGTGCTAAGCTACCTGTTCTCCTAGGTGTTTCCATACATCCAGAGCTGTTCCTAGGCAGGTAATATTAGTGGTATTAAAGCCTGTTGCTCAAAAGAGCTTGCTTGCTACATTCCACTTAGGGTGAACAAATTCTTCTGGTGGCCTTGTAGGGTAACTCCATGCCCTAAATCCTTCCATGTCTTGCTTTTACCTCAGATTAGCTTTGAAGAGGCCTTTGGTGCTCTAGCTTGCATGAATTAAAGAATCATAGAGTGGTCGGGGTTGGAAGGGACCCAAAAGATGATCTAGTTCCAAACCTCTGCTGTAGGCAGGGACATATTCCACTAGACCAGCAACATTAACTTGAACACTTTCAGGGATGGGGCATCCACAGCTTCTCTGGGCAACCTGTTGCAATGCCTCACCACCCTCATAATAAAGAATTTCTTTCTAATATCTAATCTAAACCTACTTTCTTTTAGTTTGAAGCCATTCTCCCTTGTCCTGTCACTACATGCCCCTGTGAAAAGATCCTCTCCAGCTCTCTGGTAGTCCTCTCCAGGTACTGGAAGGCTGCAATAAGGTTTCCCTGGAGTCTTCACGTTTCCAGGCTGAACAATCCCAATTCTCTCAGCCTTTCCTCATAGGAAAGGTGTTCCATTGCCCTAATCATCTTTGTGGCCCTCCTCTGAACCCACACCAACAGGTCTATGTCCTTCCTGTGCTGAGGACACCACAGCTGGATGCAGCACTTCAGATGGGGTCTCACAAACACCACACAAGGAAACATATGAATGCAAAGGAAAGTGTTTCACAGAAGATACCAAAAGTCTATGGAGAAATATGTTCCTTGTAATTTCAGGTATTGAAAAGCAGACCCTTCCTTATTTGATTGCTTGCATACACAGACCCCATTGCACAGAATTCTAAATAGCTTAATACCCTAAATTCAAACCCACAAATAATGCTTTCCAAGAGGGGTGCAAAAATGGCAGCTAACTTTATCTGCCTCCAAATATAACACTCTATGAAAAGCATTTTTAGGATACCCATTATTTCAAATTCAGGCACTTTTAATTTGGTTCAGATGGAGGCACTCAGAATTAATACATGCTTATGAAGATGATGGTACATATTGCACAAGAGCAGATTTGTCAAAGGGAACTATGCAATACATTTCTCAACTGCCAGCAAGAGTATGTTAATGATGTGATTGTGTGCAACTACATTGTTTTAACATAGCTGCTCAGTGATTTTTACTTGTAACACAGTAGGTACAACCACTATAATGCATAGGCATGAAAAATGCTTGAAATAACAATAACAGCAATAATAATAGTATTACTTTTGGTATCTTTATTCTAAATGTTAAAAAAGATAAGGAAGAACTACAGTCACACACAAAAGATCTAGAATGTTTTATCACACAAATCAACACAAGATAAGATTAAAAGGTCAAACATGTGAGGATGAAATAGCATGCACAGAAAGCTTTCAAACTATTTCCTAGTCTCCAGACTTGAAAAAGGCAGAGAAGAACATGTAGCAATTACAGAACCATTTTTATTGCTTTAAACCAACACAGTTTAATTGGTTTGATATAAACATTGGAGCATATCTCAACTATGAGCAAAGCAGTGTACTCAATCATGTTACTTTTAATGGAAATAATCTTGAAATAGATTGCAAAAAGAACATTTGTCATAACTGCTGGTCTAGCAAATCATGCAAGCACATGTAGATAAATAATGTGTCCTGCCACTTGTAACTTAATCCTACAACGTATTTTATTAGAAGGGTCTTAATTTTCATCTGAATATCTCCATCTTAATGAGAATGAGACTTGAGTTTGGCTGGAGCTCAGACCAATTTCATGCAATAACAACAGTAACCATCTCAAACTTCTCCTTTCCAGTAATTGAACTAAAAAATATGTTGAAAACTGAAACATATAAACAAGAAAACACCTTAATAATCTCTATCATAAACTATATTTTGAAAGCTTTGTTTCAGGAGTCCTGAAAACGTGATCAGTGAAGAAATATGGCTTTTGAGGCAGTGGCTGTTATACATACAAAATGTTGGAAGAGATTAGTGAAATAGGTTTTGCATTTTTCATGCTGATTCTGCTGGAGATGTGCTGAAAGCCATAAAGATATGCTT